>JAQZBX010105479.1:0-10846 GCA_029593785.1 Cabassous unicinctus
GATCTAATTAATCACATACATATGACAGCTGGAGGCTCATAGCCCCAGAAGTGAGGGTGCAATTATCCAAAACAAATAGAAAACTTCTATCCAATGAGCTGCCTTGACTGAATTTCTAGACTTTCATAATCATTTTTAAATAAGTTTTGATAGATTGGAGGATTCTGAGTTGTTAGTTTTTCACAGACTGCTTAAAAAACAGTTTTGTTCCTAAAAACACACTGAATCACAAATAAAGTGACTTGAAATCAAATGGTGGATTATGCTTTCTAATCAGAGATTCGACCTGTGTAGTGATCTTACCCCACATATAAGAAACAAAAACAGCAATGCAGAGAGGACATTATTTCCCAAAGCTTTGACAATAGCTTTTAGTCTGTCAATTCATCAGTCAAAAATAGTTCTTACATTGAGATTCAATTTAGAAAAATAGTTCCCTACACACGTACAAAGCTACAGCTACATGTATTATGCTTGCTTTTCCCAATACAAATGAATATATTTATGGGAACTGTCATGTGGACTTACAAAGTGTGTGCAGAAGGAAGAGGAAAAGGTCATTGTTGCATAGAATATCAGAAAATGTCAGTAATTTGAGAACTAATGACTTAAAAGATTAAAGCCATGTTCTTCATGATTAATTTGATGTTTGCCACATGGTTTTTACTCAATAAATCTTCCTTATCCCAAAATGTGTGTGCTGGTCCCTAGAAACTGTCCTAAGCCAGAGAGAAGGGTGGAAAACTGAAAAATTGAGGCATGAAGATCATTTGGAGAATATTAGGGTACTACAGAAGACTTTTGAAACTCAAGGACTATAAAATAATACATTCACTTCACAGACTCCACTGTCCATGGTTGGTGGTAATAGTCTGATATTACCTCATAATCTGTAACAAATATTCCACCACGGTGTATTGTGTTGGTGAAGGGGTGTTGTATGGGAATTCTACACATATGCACGATTGTTTTGTTAAGTTCACAACCCCTGTAATAAAAATATATTGAAAAAAATCATAGGGTGGGTTGGGGGAAAATATGTTATACAATTTTATTTTGTAAGTTCACAGCTTTTACTATACAGTTATTGTTTATATATGTTCATGTATGAATGATATACTTCAATTCAAAAATTAAAAAAAATAAAAACGTGGGTGAATTCAGGTGGTGGGAATGAAAAAGAACAACAAAAACAAATATGTGTTATTTGTATTTTTGTTACTTATACCCAGTGACACAGATGAATAGCAGACTTCATCCGCAATTCATAGGTCAAAGACTACAGTTTTCCCAAGTTTCAAATAGAAGATAAAAAAATTTGCCATGAAGATAATGCAATATTTTTAATTTGTATTTTTTATATTATGTTTGTAGAATAGTGTATTAAAATATTGTAAATACGTTATTATAGGAATTCTTATGATAAATATATCAATTCTTATAAATATTTATTGCTTATAAATATAATGGTAAACAAAACATAAAGACTAACATTTTAAAGAGAAATATTATGAAAATAATAGTATTGTTTTATGACAATAAATGACAATAAGACTGGGCTAGATAATATTTGTATCATTTTTTGCAATTATGTAGGAAATCCTATAGTATATATTGAGGCATGGAATTTATTTTTGGAAGGTTTATACACAACTTTAAACTCAGTAAAAAGCATATATCTTAAGTATAAATTCAATGAATTTTAACCACCACCCCAAACAAGTCATAGCTCTTTTCCTTTACCCCAGAAATTATCCTCATGTTTCTTTCCAAGCAAATTATAAGCCCCACATCACAAGGAGCAACATTTTCCTAACTTTTTAAACCATTTATTAGTTTCCCCATTTTTAGAATATCAAATCAATGAAATTATGCATAACATATTGCTTTGTGTTCATATGCTTTCCCTAAACATGGTTTTGAACTTCATTCATATTGTTGAATTTATCAAAATTTGTTCCTTTCTGTTGCTGAGGAGCAGCCATTGAATGAATGTACCACCATTTGTTCACCTATTCTCCCCTGATAAAGAGAATTGTTTTTCGCTTGGGGTCATTATAAATAAAGCTGCTAAGAACATTCTTCCAGAAGACTTTCTGTGGATTATAAATGTGTGCAGGTAAATAAATATGGAGGTATGTATACGTCTTTGGTAGATAATTAGGAGAGAAATTCCTAGGACATAGATGTGCTACATGGTTTACTTGAAAAGTAACTACTAAATAGTTCCCCCATGTGGATATAGTAACCTTGAAGTAGTTCTCCAAAGCAGATATTGTACTTAACATTTCCAACTACAATGTAGGAGAATTCTAGTTGCTCCACATCATTGCCAGCATTACATATTATCAGTTCACTTTACCATGAATGTAAAATCTTATCTCATTGGGGCTTTATTTTCGTTGTCCAGATTACTGCTGATGCTAAGTGTTTTAAAAATTTTTTGTTTTGTCATTTGGTTTTCCTTTGCCTTTCCTATATCAGTGTCTATTTTGACCTTTTGCATGTTTTTGCTTTGCCCTCTTTGTTACTTTAAAGAAACGATATAACATTAAGACAATAATGTATATTTGAAAGCAGCAATGTATAAGTTCAATGAAATAAATTTTGTTATTTATTTATCCATTGAAGAAATGCAACCCACTGATGAATACCTTCATAGAATTTTTAAAATGTGATACTTGATCTCTTTTGAAAGATCAGCAATATACCTTCTCACAAATGCAATATACTTATCACACTGTCACACTAAAACCTGAGAGAGAAAAAAAAATTCAAACTACAGAAAAAAGTCTCATATTAACAAGACAATAAGCAAAATACAGTAAAATCAAATAAATCTATGTATTAAAGAAATGTTTTGTAAATGAGACCATGATTGCTTAAGCCTGAAAAAAAAAGCTATTCCTTTAAGTGAAGAGGTAGAGCAGTTTCATTTTCTTCTAAATGAATATTGATTTGTATACAGAAACTCTAGTCAATACAGAGCATTAGGGATGGAGTTTCTTGTAGATCTAAACAGGGGCTTTAGCATGGGAGATGCTGCAGAAGGATAACCATATATCCCTCCTGACGGCAAATTCTCAAGAAAGCTGAATCCTTTCTTGGAGGGTCAGTGGAGATACACTTCTGCTGCCTGTGAGTCTCAGTGGACTCAGGAGCTGTAACATGCACATGTGTTTGACCTATTGCCTTAAACTGCTGCCTTAACAACTAGTTTATTGTCTTAAACTACTGCCTCTGAAGCAGCTGGCTCTGGTTCTTACTCTTATTGAAAATGACCAAGTGACAGGGACTAAGCTGGTAATGCAGAATCAGGGCTGAAGGTCTCCTGGCAAAAGTCATTACAAGCCTATGGCACGCTTCCATTTTGAGCATTTCTTTGGTGTCAAAATTCAAGTTGTTGGATTTTTGTCTCATTTCATAAACCATCTTATCAGATACAGCCTAAAGCTTTCCAATAGTTTAGGGTAAACTTGGTGACAATTTTTGCAAATCTCACTTGCTAAGTAGAATATGTGCAGGCAGATCTAAGTTCCATAAAAGAGGATTTTTCCATTGATCTCTTATGAAAAAATGACAAAATATACTTTAGTCCAGGAATGTAAGAAGAATTTAATACCCTGAAACATGTTTCCTAACATTTTATATTATTACTGTTTAAGTCAACAGAGAAAAAGCATACAATAATTATCTCTTGTGAAGGAAGGATCAGGTAACTGAGCCTAGAACCCCTAGGCATAGAGATCCTGAACTAACCAATAGGAAGGGGGGTCCTGAGTCAACCAATAGGGTAAGAGAGTTTTCAACCAATAGAATCTAGTCCTTTAATTAATAGTCTGCCAATAAACACCTCCCATAGTCAGCCAATGAGCACCTCTTGTAGTCAGCGGATCAGAATCACCCAGTTAGGATACCCTATTTACATAATATGCTAAGCTGGTTTTCAAATCCTAACCAATGCCCTTGCTCAGAACCAATGATTGTCCAATCAGAGCATCGCAACTGGGGCTCCACTCCCAGGGGTGGTGACACAACTAAACTATATCAAGAGCAAATCCATAGCAAATCTGAAGCCCTGGGAATGCATTCCATCTTCACATCCGTTAGAGGCGCATTGAGCAGAGGTCCCCGAGCTGTGAAGCTGAAAAAGCAGAGCTGAGCTGCAGTGACTAACGTCGGACTGCAAGCCAAGCTATGATGCTGAGCCATGCATTTCCGCAGATGCCTCAGCCAGGCTTGCGCCCTGGCTAGTCTTGAGCTGCAGCACCAGGGGGCATTTCCATCATCACACTGACCAGGTTCAAGCTGTAACATTGAGGAGATTAAATGGTATTTGATTGTTCTGAGGTGGTGGTTCCTTCATTCTGAAGACCATCCGAACCAGAGAATAAAGTGGTAACAACATCTTGTAAAATACATAAAATATAGTACTAAGAGAGAAAAAGTGTTGAGAAGAAAAGAATAGATAAGAGGACACAATCTCTATGCAATATGATATCAATTGTATAAAAATATTTGTTTTACATTTACAAGAAATATGTTGGTTCTTAAAGGTTTTTTAATTGCCATTTCTGGGAGGGGAGATGATATTTAATGTAAATATTCTATACTTTTGTACATTGTGTATAATATAATTTTGTTTTAAAATCAGATAATGTTCGTTTAACAGAAAGTGGTCATGTAACATAAATATAAATACAGAAGACTTGAATCTTCATGAAAGTAGAAAAAAACAGTATAGTTTATTACAAAGAAAAGACAGAAAATTATCTTTGAAGAGTGGTCTGGGTGTCACAGACTTCCTGCTTTGCTGATATGAGCACAGGTTCTTTCAGAAAATGTCACCAAAGTGATGCACCATGTGATGTGGAACTTGCTCCAGGTGGGGCTTTCCATGTCCCTGCTTCAAGAAGCAGTGAGTCCCTTTATCAACCCTTTCATAAGGGACCAGTGTGAAGAGCAGGGCATGCAAGAGCTTTCTCAGTCTTTAGCTTGTCGTAGGCAGAACAAAATATTATTTGTTTCTCAGGAAAGTATGATTTCTGAAGGGCTGTTGCCCTGGCCCTGGCATAAAGGAGTGCTATTTGGATTTTTTGACCTACTATATCAATAGAAAGAAATATTTAAAAGTAACTTATTTGATAAATGATTAAAGGAAAATTGCTTCATTTTTTGGACAGTTTGTTTTTCTTCATTTTTTTAATAATTAAGAGAAAAATAGAGTAGACCGGTTGTAGAACTGAGTATTCTTTATGACTGACCAGTTAAATCATATGATGAAGTTCAAATTGGAGGAGAATTGTCCTATTTAATCTCCCTAATTTATAAAGCCTTCTCTTATGATGATAAATTATAAAAAGAGAATATTAAAGAAAGGAAAAAAATACAAGGAAAAAAAGAGAATATTTACCAAAGTGAAAAATATATATAGTTTTGACTTTCTTGATTTTCAGCTTATTTGAAATCCTATGAATGAAGATAATTTATTTTATTCTTATAGGATTATACAAAGGAAAGAAATAAAAGAAACAACCCGGACAGTGGCCCAGAGTATCTGCAGCTCCAAGCCTGAAGGTGCAAAAATGGCCAGGTACAGAGACAAAGATGAAAACCCACTGCATGCACGTTCCCGCATCAGCATTGCATAACAATGAAAGAACGCTAAACTCCACTTCCAAGGTAGGTCTAGGTCATCTATATGCTGAAAGTGTAGGGATTTTTCTTTAATAACCAATATGTTCAGACAGTTTTTGGGAAATTACTATGTGCCAGATAATACACTATTACATGCTTTATATAAAACTTCTCATTTAATTTTCTGTTATTAATGATTCTATGATCAGTCCCATTTTCCAGAAGAGGAAAGTGAGGCCTTCTACATTACCAAAAAAATGCACAGCCAACATGTTGCAGGGAGAGGAATCAAACCTAGTTTTATGGGACTCAAAAGCCCAGTTCTTAATGAATCATTTATGTATTTCATCACTGAGACCAAAAGGTTAACTGTTATGAACAGGTGGTCATTGTTAAGGGGAGTGGTGTTTAAAATTCATTTCTTGGAAACACTGGAATATTATTTCTTTAAAATTACTTAAATTTCATTAATACATGCTCTATTAATAAGGATTATAAGAAAAGGCTCAAGGGAAGACGTAAAAAAGTTCTTCGATATTCAGAGACTATTGGTTTTAATTAAATGTCTCCTTAAAATGGAACTAATATTTCATTGTAAATAATAAAATATTGTTAAATGAGCTTTAGTATTGAAAATCATTCTAAAGATTATGAAAGTATATTTATCTAACTTCCTCTCTTTATCCACATTTTGTTATAAATTAAGACCTAATTCTTAAAACAAACAATATTTGAGCACTTTCTGTAATAGCCTCCTTTTGACACTGCTTTTGATAAATATTATGCAAAAGAGTAAGATGACAGATCTACAATGCTAAAGAGGGTAATTTTTCCAAAAGACTTGTTCATGTACTTGGTTTTTGCATAGCCTTGTCAAATTTCCTAAGGACTTCTCTTAGTCCCTTTGTTTCTCTACACAATTTTGTATTTGCATGCGACTCCAATAACTGTAATCGTATATATATAGGCATGATTTAATGTACTTGAAGCATGATTCTACTTGAATCATGCTCAGTGTTGAGTGAACGTGTTCTCACTGGTTCTTGCTGCTGGAACTGATGGGTGGTGCACCTCTCCCTAGGCCAAATGCTCTTCTCTGTCAGGTTATCACTGTGGTGAAATAGATATGAACTATTATGAATGTCTAATATAGGCAATGCCTGTCATTTTGTGGAAAGAGGACATTTACTGTCCAAGAATCTCTTTTCTTGAATTTGACTGTAGTTTCTGAGATGAACCACAGAGACCCCTTCTCAGAGGTTAGGCCCTGATCTGATCATTCCATGTCCAACAGTCCCAGCTGACCATGCTACAGCTCTTAATTAACACAGTTCTATGAGTGTGATCAAACAAACAGAGATTTCCTCCGTGAACACCTAGAGTGCTAGAATGGCCAAGTCAGAGAATACTTACTTATAAACACATACTTTGAACAGAAACCCCCTATTAATTCATTCTTTCCTTCATGACCCTTGAAAATGGATGGAATGTTTTCCTCTTCCTATTCTCTGCCTTTGCCTATTCCTTGGCTTAGAATGCGCATTTGTTCTTTTAGAAGAAAAAATAATTCTATTTTTTGTTTTCCCTTATCCTCCTCACATTATGTACCACAGCCAAATTGACTGTGCACCTTAGCTTTAGATTCAGATTTTTTAAAATCATCTTTCAACCCAGTTCCTTGTCCTTAATAGGCATTTGATAAATGTTTGGTGAAAGAATGTGTTTATTCTAAACAATAAATAAATGAAAGAAATTAACTAGAATTACCTAACATGTCTTATTTGTTATTCTTATCAATTTTATTTATGTGACAGTTTTAAATGATTTTGTATGACCCTTATCTTCAAACATATTGGACTGAATTAAGGGCAAAAAACATGATTATCTCAACAAAACAAGCATTTGACAAAATCCAACACCCTTTCATGATAAACAGAGTAAAGGGAACTAACTAAATCGAATAAATCTCATCTACAAAAAATCCACAGCTACCAGATGTGTATAAATCTAAGAACAACACAAGAGGAGAATGGAGGTTCTAACTATTGCTATTCAACCTTGGACTGGAAGTTGTAGGCAGCGAATAAGACAAGATAAAGAAATAAACTCACAGAGTTTGAAAGTAAAGTAGATTCATTCTCCTTCACTTCTCCTCCCTTCTGGATCCTAGGTCCATTGGTAGCTCCTCACACATCTCCACGGGCTCCTTATACTAGACCTCTCATGCAGACATCATATTAAATCTACCTTCTTTGATTGGCACAAAAACCTTAGATACCTTCTTTGCTGGCAGTTGCTGTATCTGGCCCTTTACAAGTTTCAACCAGACTGCATAGATGTGGACAAAGATATTGACCCATCTGGTGACACTTGTGGTTTATGGTTCTTGGGGCTGAGTAGGGATCCAGTGATCCCTAAACCACTGTACTCTATATGTAAGGTATGGGTTGCACCTGTGGGTAATGCCCAGAGACAGAACCAGGGGAGATTTAAATGGTTCCACCTAATTTAGAAAGGTCAAATTGCAGCAAGTCAATCACATTGGGGGTAACAGGATGATGAGAGCAAGATCTTAGGTATTTTCATCAAGTGGGGACAGAAGAAAGGGAAGAATTCCCTCTTGTGCAGAAGGAGAGATTCTAATGCTAGAATCCAGTTTCCTTCACCATAAATCCAAAGCCTATGTGAACTCTACAGAGATGGTCACAAAGTGCCCTTCAGAGCACTGGCCCACCACAAGGTGAGTGGTTGAACTGTGTGTTTGTTTGTGTTGGCTTGTGTGTTTTTTGAGAGAGACAGGGAGAGAGACAGGGAGAGAGAGAGAGAATCAGTGATTATTGCATTACCTGCGTTTCTTCTCATCAGCCGGTCACTTTCTCCCCTCCCATTTTCTTTCCTTCTTCCACTCATTGTATGCCAAACCTTGTCTTAAATTTATGCTTCTTTTTTCTTAAGGTGTTCCATGTGGCCACACAGGAAACATTTTCACCAGTGAGACCTGAATGAACATTCTGGTCAGCAATATCATCAAGCCAGCCACTCTGAAGACTGCATGGAGAGGGGACTCTCTTGCTCAAGCTACCTACTAAGAGGGGAGACCTCAGTGTTCTCTTCAAAGTTAAACTACAGCTAGCCTGTTGCATATGTTGGACCTATCCTGTTTCTAGGCTCCACACCACCAATACCAGGGTCCATCAAGCAATATACCTTAAAGATAACCCAAGCACTGTGTCCAGATAGCACTGGACAATTGTTCCAGCTCTTGAATGCTGTCTGAGTGGGGGCTCCACCCAGAGGTCTAATATTGTGCACTAGCTTGGAAGTAAGTTCCCAATGAGAGTCTGGAATGTAACCTGAATACTTTTGGATAGGTTGAGTACCTTGTTTAAAGTAAAAATGTCATGTGATCTTTGCCTCTCAGGTTTTCTCATTCCTTTCAGCTGCTCTCCCTGCTCTTTGGACTTCTCTTGTTAGGAAGTAGAAGAAGATAAGGAATAATGCTCTACTGAACATTCCCCCATTTCACACAGACCTGAAACCCAGGCTTAGGGTGTACAAGAGCCAGCTAGACAAGGAAACTCCACACTTAGGCGCACATGTGTATAGTTCACACCAAGCTGTCTTCCCTCTTTTGTGTGGAAGAGAAAAAGGAGCTCAGGGTCATTACACAGGCCATTAAGCAAAAGTCCCATTTCTTTGGAAGCCGGTGGATTAGAGGAGCCCCAGCAGCCTCCCTGCCTGCTCTGTGCCTAGACTCCAGATATCTGGACGTGTCCTATTCCCTCCTGATATGAAGTATGTGAGGGTGGAGAAGGGAATTAGCTGGGCCTCTATAGAATTCCACTGAGGCTACACAGTGAGGGGGAAGGAGTGCATTTCTCCCTGCCTCCAGATGGGTGGGAAATGATTTGTGGGGCAGCTAGCAGCTATTCCTCATCAGTGGAACCAGTTTCATGATTAGCTGTGAATACAGGCTCCCATCAGCTCCAAACTCCTCTTCAAAATTTTGTAAAGTAGAAAGACCACTTCAAATTTACCCATTTGCAACCTGAATGGGATCTTCACCTTTTCCTGTCCCAATCACACCACTTCTGCCTGTTCTCCATACACACACCTATATAAAGTTAAAGGGTTGGAAGGAGTAGGATAGAGTCTAATTTATACTGAGCAGTTCCAAAATGTCTTTAAGCATTTTTGTTACATTTCTTCTAAAAATATACAATGAAAAAAACCTATTTAATCAAATCGAGTAGGTACAATATTGAAATCCAGAAATGGTTGGGGAAGCAACACGACTGTCACCCTTCTCCCATCCTCTTGTTAACTTGAGAAGTCAAAGCAGACACTGAGTAGGAGCTAAGGATGTCCTATCTATCCCCTAAACCCAAAAACCTGGGATATCCTACACTTATACCAATAGTCCTATACAGGCAGAAGGCAGCACATGACAATTTGAACAAATAAATGTAATATGAATGGCAAAGATCTCTGATTATGATCAGAGAATTTCCAATGTCAGGGCTATTAGATAATATGTATGTGTGTGTTGATTATCTTGACATTTTCTAAACTTTCAATCTACTCTGAAGCTCATTCACATTGCAGAATCCAGTTCCTTGCCTACATAGGAAGTCTCTATTTCCTAGCTCATAAAATTTGCCTGCATTCTTCCTCACACAGCTCCATGACAACTTGTATCTTCAAACCACCAATAGCATGTTGATCCCTCACACTTCCAATCTGATTTCCTCTTCTGTCACCAGTTGGAGTACATTTTCTGCTTTTAAATACTTCACTGATTAGATTCCCCTTACCATAATCTCCATTCTGAATGACACAATGTCAACTGATTAATAACCTTAATTGCTTCCACAAAACTGCCTTTTTCCCATTAACAGCATAATTATGGGAGTGATAACTTATAATATTCACAGTCCTGGGGATTATGGCAAGACATCTTACTTTCACCAAGATTTATCCAAAGTTCCACAACCATCTACTCTATTAACAGTTTTTGCATAATGACATTATTCCATGAAAGCAACTAAATAATATACCATTTTTTTAAGCACAAAATAGTTTCATTTATGTAAAAGCAGAATGTTAATTACATAACAGTAAATATAATGTGTAATTTTAACATGAGAAAAGGACTTCAGTGAGTTTGATTTCCATTAATGTATCTGTGACCCTGGACTTTTTTTTTTTT
>JAQZBX010105480.1:0-10837 GCA_029593785.1 Cabassous unicinctus
TACCAGGGCCAGGAATTGAATCCTTCAGGGTGTCGTATGTGGGAATGTGGGAAGCTGGTGCTCAAGCACTGAGCCACATTGACTCTCCTGAGTTTTTTTTTTTCATTTTTTGCTTGTTTTTTGTTTTTATGTTATTAGGAAGCACCAGGACCCGAACCCGGGATCTTCCATGTGGGAAGCAGGTGCTCAACTGCTTAAGCCACACTAGCTCCCTTATTTTGAATCTTTACATGAACATGTGGGGAATTGCAACTTTTTAAAAATATATTTTTTATTTATTTTTATTAGATTATATAAAATGCTACATTAAAAAAATAAGGGATTCCCATATGCCCCACCCTCCACACCTCCCACTATTCCCTGCATCAACAACTTCTTTCATTAGTGTGGTACATTCATTGCAATTGATGAACACATTTTGGAGCATTACCACTAAGCATGGATTATAGTTTACATTGTAGTTTACACACCTTATCACTCAATTCTGTAGGTTATGGCAGGACATATAACAACCTGTATCTGTCATTGCAATGTCACTTACGACAATTCCAAGTCCTGAAAATGCCCCCATATTACACCTCTTTTTCCCTTTCCCTGACTTCAGCACCTCCAGTGGCTACATCCATGATATAATTTCTTCCATTGCTAGAATCACAATAAGTCTATAGTAGAATACCAGTAAGTCCACTCTAGTCCATATTTTATTCCCTAATCCTGAGGATTCTGGGGTGGTGATGCCTACTCCAACTCTAATGGAGAGGGGGCTTTGATCCCATATGGCTGATGGATGGGAATCTCTTGCTTGCCGTTGTAGACTCTCTTGGTTCCTTGGTGTGGTGATTGTCTACCCTCACCTCCTTGTTAGCTGTCCTGGGTGAGTCCAATGAACTGGAGAGTAGGTGTAGCAACTCCACTTAAGCTCAAGGCCCAGCTGGCACATGGCCAGCCCAGAGATTCAAGTCTCTTGGATGTACACCTACCATCTTCAGCACCAAATATAGGTTCAAATAAAAGGGACAGAAGAAGCATGTGTAGAGAAATAACATCTGAGTCCAACTCTGTCACACTCGGGAGTACAAACTGCAAAGTAGGGCCTGCTGGCAAGGCACCAAACTCCAGAGCTATCTGCCATGACCATAGGACCTGGGTGTCTCCAGAGCCCTCAGGAGCTCTGCTGGGGGTAGTATCTACTTTGGTAGTCTATGATATCCTGCTGAGACATGCATAAGCATTACCTCTCTGATGACCTTCTGACTCACTTTGAAGTCACTTACAAATAAACTCATTTGTACTTACCTTTTCCCCCTTTTATCCAAGGTCTTTTTCTAGTTGTATTACCAGCCAGTGCTTGATAGTAATCCCTTGGTGCCAGGGAGGCTCATCCGCAGGGCCACGTCCCACACTGGGGGGTAGGTAATGCATTTATATGTTGAGTTTGGCTTAGAGATAGGCCACATTTAAGCAACTTGGAGGCTCCCAATAGGTAACTCTTATGCACCTGTATTAGTCAGCCAAAGCGGTGCTGATGCAAAATACCATAAATCTGTTGGCTTTTATAAAGTGTATTTCTTTGGGGTAGAAGCCCACAGTCACCAAGCCATAAAGCATAAGTTACTTCCCTCACCAAAGTCTATTACCACGTGTTGGAACAAAATGGCTGCCAACATCTGTGAGGGTTCAGCCTTCCTGGGTTCTTCTCTTCCCTGGGCTTGCTTCTCTCCAGGCTCAGCTCCTTTGTTTTCTCCATGATGTCAGCTGTAGATTATGAGGCTCTCTAAGCTTTGCGCCTCTACACAAGCCCAGCCATAGACTATCATGCTCAGGCAAATGATTCTGTCTCTTTCCTGGGGGTTTCTGCCCTGTCTAAGAGCTGTCTCTATTCCTCTGTTTTCTTCTCCTGTGTTCACTTCTAGAGATTTAGCTCAAAACTCAGCTTCAGAGCTCCAACTCTTCCCTTTGCCATGTTGTTTATCTATGAGTCCCCACACACCAAGGGGCGGGAATTCAACATCTTACTGATGTGGACCAATCAAAGCCCTAATCATAATTTAATCATGCCCAGAGGAAAAGACCAGTTTACAAATATGATCAAATACCTATTTTTGGAATTCCTAAATAATGCCAAAATGCTACACTCCACGCTCTGAATTCCAAAAAGACATTCCATTATTTAAAAAACCTTATTTCAATAACTATGTTAAGTACAAAATCAACAGTGTTCAACAAACACCCTGGTTATTTGAGATGCTAATGTCTACCTGGCTTCTCTTACCTTGAATTGTTCAGCTTACAAGTACATGGTTATTCTTTCCAGTGTACTTTGACCATAGGAATGCATATTTAGTATTCATCCACTGAGGGGTTAACATAATTGCCCAGTCCTCCTCATCCTCCTCCCTCTTGATAAGAACTGAGGGAAGAGAAAGGCTGAACTTGCCAGCAGTACAGCCCTTGAAGATGAGAGCAAGAATGTTGTAAGAATGTTCTGAGAATCACATACACAAGCACATTTCTGTAGCATTTCTGTAGCTGTTCTGGGCACCCCCAATACCTTTATAAATTCCTATCCCCCGAGGGCGGCACGGTAACTACCAGTGGCCACCATCAGTTCCTGTAACTATTAAAGGCATGTCTACTCCTGTTGGTCTTCTGAGTTGTTTCTTTGGAATATCGAAATATTTGGTCAACTTTCCTGGCTTTACCTCCTGTGTTACAACCACAAACACAAGTCAGCTTATCTGAGATTTTTGGAGATTCTTTTTTGAATACTTCCTTCCTCAGTATACTCTGTCTGACATATTTCATTTCCACTGCCTTCCCAAGTCCAATATTTGTCTCCTCATTTCAATAAGCCCATTGTTATCTTCTTGGAATGCCCTGCAGGCAGGAAGCCAGACTTATCATGGGGTCTTCATCCTTGCTTTCTGTCTCTTAGAATTCACAGTTCTGTTCTGCCTGTTGTTCAATGTCAAAACTTTTGTTTCCTACATTTTGTGCAATTTTGTATTTGTTTATGCTGGGAGGGTAAGTCTGGTCCTAGTTGCTACATCATGGAAGTGAGAATAACCCTGAGAGAATTTTGACTAGAGATGCTTATATTCCTATCTGTTTAAGATAACAAGAGAAAATTTCTTAAAAAGACAGTAGTCTTTTGGTCCACCCTATGATGATTAGCTGTTTATACTAAACAGTGAGAGTATCTGGAGGGGGGAGTGGATTTACAAAGATTTAATTGGTTTCCATTGCAATGGGAAGAAAGAACCTGAATCATGGGAGAAAAAATAAGATTTCAGTACAGTATATGATCATCTGTTTATCCCCATTGATAATACAATAAGCTTAGAAACTTCTTGAAATAATTTTTACATTAAATTTTGCTGAAGTCATTGAATGAATTTCCTATCTAGTTAAACCAACTAAATTTGTTAATTTGAAAAATGGAAATGCTTGATAGATCATGAAACAGACTGTTTTTAAGTCATTTGATCATTTCCCCTTATCTCATATCCTATTTGTTTTTAAAATTATTATGAATGCAGGAATGACAGTGGAAATAGCAGAGTAGGAAACTCCAAAGTTCTGCCCCATCCACAGAAGCACAAAAAAATAATCAACTGTGTCAGCATCAAATTTGTTGGGACTCTGTAACATAGGCAAACACACAAATGCTAAATCAAGAAAAAAGCAGCTTACCCACAGGAGGAAGACTTTCTGCTGTTTAAATGAGCCTTGCCACACCCCTTACAGGCACATAATGGTCTCAACATTGTCAGCCTTCATTACCACATAGGTATCTGGTTGTAGGGGGTTTAAAGCAAACATTTTCCCAAGGAACTGTGCCTGTCTGTTTGGACTGTTTGGACATTTTCCTAAACACTGACCCAGGTGCTTGCCATTATTTTAAATAAATTGAAAAATGTCATGATAGAAAAGGGGCAGAGGTAATTCCTCAAAAAAACAAAAATACAAAAAGAAAGACTTGAACAAGCTGCTAACTTCTGTGACAAAATGATATGACAAAGTTCAGTACATAATAGATAATTAAAAAGTCTGGGGGAAAAAGATGTGAGTGCGTGAGTTACTTTCTGGAATAAAGTATTTGAAAAAGCTGTCATGTATTACAGAGAATTTAGAAAGCCACAGGCTTTCAATGCAAGATATGTGCTCAGGAAGAAAAATAAAAATAAATCATTGCAAACCTTAGGAGACCCTGTGATTTCACTGGCAGGTAGTATTTATTCTCAGCACAAGCAGTAAGTAAAGCCTGGGGCGAGTAGTAAATGGACTGGCTAAGTGTTTAAGACACATGGTAACACTCAGCTAATCTGCAAAGACTAGGAGAGCACATTTTCATTTCTTTTCTTACTTTTATTTGTTTTTGATCAAGGTATTTTAAAAATTCTCTGTCAAGCCACCAGATGCCCACACACTAAAGATCAAACCTTCAAAGACCTGTTTTCACAAAGAATACAGTGCTTAAAACTGTTTTAAAAAGATAGCAAACAAATAAGAAACTACAGCAGCTAACAACATAAAATCCTGAGTAGGGTAAAATCTAATTTCTAAAGCAATCACTTTATACTATTCAAAATGTCATAATACAAAAAAAAAAATGTAGGACACAAAGAAACAACAATATATGACCCATTCACAAGAAAAAAAATTAACAGAAAGTGTCCCTAAGGAAGAAGAGACTTTGGGCTTATCAGACAAGCACTTCAAATCAGTTGTCTTAAATATGCTCAAAGAGTTAAAGAAAATCATGAACAAAAATTTAGAAAAGCAAGAGAATGATGATTCTAAAAAAAGAGAATATCAATATTGTGTTTTATATAAAAATAATCAAATAGAATTTCTGGATTAAAAGCTATAAGCACAAGTAAAAAAATTACTAAAGGATTGCAACAACACAAATGAAGTATGGAAGAAAAACTAGGAACCTATAAGTTCGATTGAAATTATCCATTCTGATGAGCAGTAAAAAAAAAAAAAATGGGATGAAGAAAATTGAATACAGTCTAAGAGACTTTTGGGACATCATAAAGTATATGAACATATTTATAATGGGAATCCTTAAAGTGGAGTGGAGGGAATAGAATATTGGGTAGAAATTTTTTGGAAAAAAATGGCTTTAAACTTACTAAATTTAATTAAGACATGGATCTACACATCCAAGAAGCTCAGGGAATTTCCAGAATGTGAAACAGAAATGATCCACAGTTTGAAATATTTTAATGAAAATATTGAAAAGCAAGCACAAAGAAAGAATCTTGAAAGCAACAAGAAAGGAGACACTTATCACATACATGAAATCATCACTCATATTAACTGCTGTGGTGGTTTGCAGCTGTGTGTTCTTAGGTTAGTCCATTCCTGTGGGTGTGGATGCTTTGTAAGTGGGAACTTTTGGTAAGTAGGATCTTAAAAGTTAAGATCTGACCCACCACATTCAGGTGGTTCTTAATCCACTTACTGGAATCCTTTGAAAGAGAATTAAATTCAGATTAAGAGAAAAAGCCATGTATTCCAAGTGTAGCAATGAGGTGTGTAAAGTGACAGCTTTCCACCAAACTGAGAGGGATACGTTAAACCAAAGAAAGACTTGGACAAGTCCAGCTTGGTGAGTGAGTGTTTACTATGGGGCTTACATGGAGAAGCTCTCTTCCACCTTGGTGAATCCGAGCCTGGTAGTGGCCTAAAATACTCATCCTCAGTGGTGGGAGGAAAGCTGATGCTTCTGAAGCTCAATTATCTGCACTCACCCCAAAATGAGAGGGGTCTTTTAAAGTACAAGTCTACATGCAGAGAGCAGCACATGTGCAGGGAGCATGATTTAAAGATGCAGCACTCAGGACAGATGATTAAGGATCAGACATTTGCAATGTTTCCAAAGCAAAAGTTACACTTTCACAAAAGCAGATTTACACTGTTTGTCAGTAGGGCTGAAGTTACATCTTTACAGTAATTTTGTAAGGGATCTATTGATATGAAGGTGGTCAAGTAGTACAGAGAACAGATCATTCTTAGAATTTCTGGGAGAGAAGTCTAAGCATTTATGATATAAGATATTCTTATGAGCCATGAGCTCACAGTTATTTCTCAAGGCTTGCATTAAGGAATGAAATGCTGCTGTGACTGGTAGAGGAAAAAACTGGAAGAGTTGGGGGGGAAATGCAAAGTCATTTTAGCTACACCACAGAAGCAAGACGTTTACAGCAAGACACACTGGAAGAGAAGGGAGAGACTAGCAGATGCTTTCATGTGCCCCACCATGTGGTAGAAAAGTCTAGGATCACTAGCAGCTGGTCTTTGGGGAGAACATGGCAACTGATGATGCCTTGATTTGGACACTTTTCTCACCTCAAAACTGTAAGCTTGTATATTCCCACATTTAAAAGTCAACACATTATATGGTATCTGCTTTTGGCAGCTTAGCAAATAAAAACAATGACCAATTTCTTATCACTAAACATAGATCTCAGGTTATTGAGATGATATTTATAATGTGATGAAAGAGAGAGAAAAAAACAGGCAATACACTCCTTCAAAAATCAAGGAGAATTTTGATATTCCTTGGTACATAAAAGCTGAGAGACATCATCACTAATTCACCTGCCCTACTAGGAATATTGAGTACCTATTGAGTCTGAAATAAAAGTACACCAGAGAGTAACTCAAGGCTGAATAAAAAAGTAACAAGTGTTTCTAAAGATAAATAGTGGGAAGCAGGAGTGGCTCAGTCGATAGAGCCCCCGTTTACTATATGGGAGGCCCCGGGTTCGCTTCCCGGGGCCTCCTTGTGAGGGCAGGCCGGTCCGCACGGCACGAGGGGCTGATGCAGCAGGACCTCACAGCAAGGGGAAGATAAGCAGACACGGAGAAGACACACAGTGAATGGACACAGCAAGCACAAGCAGCAAGGGGGGGATAAATAAATAAATAAATAAATCTTTAAAAATAAATAAATAAATAAATAAAATAAAATAATGATAAATAGTTAGGTAAATAAGAATTCCAGTATTATCATAAATTTAATTTGTAACTCTTGCTTTTTGTTCCTATATGATTTAAAAAACAAATGCAAAAACAATTATTATAAATTAATGATAATAAGGTAAAAAGGGATAAAGATGTATTAATAAATTTGTGACAATAACATTAGAAGGACGTATGGACTGTTAGAAACAGTAAAGTAAAAGAAGAGGACTTAAAAGTGAACACCACAAGAAAGCAATTAAGCAAAAAGGAAAGGTATAATGGAAAAAAAAGGGAACATATATAACATATTGGATGAAATGTTCCAATTAAAGGCAGAGATTGGCAGAATGGATTTTAAAAAAGACAAAGATAACCCAACTCTATGCTGTCTACAGGAGACTTTATTTATTTATTTACTTATTTATTTTTAAATATATATTTTTTATTTTTTTAAAGATACTTAGATTACATAAATGTCACACAAAAAATATAGGGATTCCCATACACCCTGCTCACCACATGTCCCACACCCTCCCACACAAACAACATCCTTCATTAGTGTGGCATATTCATTGCAATTGATAAACACATCCTGGGGCATTGCCACTAAACATGGACCATAGTTCACATAGTAGTTTACACTCTCTCCCACACAATTCTGCAGGTTATAGGAAGATATATAATGGCCTATATCTGGCATTGCAATGTCATTCAGGATGATTTTCAAGTCCTGAAAAAGCCCCCATATTACACCTATTTTTCTCTCTCCCTGCCCTCAGAGCCTTCAGTGGCCACTGTCTCCACATCAATGTTGTAATTTCTTCCAATGTTAGAATAACAATAAGTCTATAGTAGAATACTAGTACACCCACTGTAGTCCATAGTTCATTCCCCAGTCCTGAGGATTCTGGGATGGTGATGTCCATTCTACCTCTAATTGAGAGGGGGCTTCGATCTCATACAGCCTAGGGATGGTAGTCTCTTGCTTGCAGTTGTAGACTCTCTCATTACTTTCGAATGGTGTTTGTCAATACTCACTTACTTGTTAGTTGTCCTAGGTGACTCCAATGAGCTGGAGAGTAGGTGTTGCAATTCCACTGAGGCTCAGTGCTCAGCTGGCCGATGGACATCCCAAAGATTCAAGTCACTTGGATATACACCTATGAATTCCAGCACCAAGTATAGGTTCAATTAGAAGGGACAGATGATACATTTGAAGGGAAGCCATAACTGAGTCCAACTCTGTCACTCTCAGGAACACAAACTCCAAAGTAGGGCCCACTGGAAAGGCACCAAACTCCCAAGCTATCTGTTCTGACCATAGGACCTGGGTGTCTCCAGAGTCCTCAGGATTCCCACTATTTGAGGTAGTAATCACTTTGGCAGTCTATGAGATACTACTGAGATGTGCATAAGCGTTACCTCTGTGATGACCTCTTGACTCTCTTTGAAGTCTCTTAGCCATATAAACTCATTTGTCTTTACCTTTTACCCCTTTTATTTGAGGTCTTTTTCCAGTTACATTGCTAGTTGGTTCTTGGTAGTTATCCCTCAGTTCCAGGTAGACTCATCCCCAGGACTCATGTCCAACACTAGGGGGAAGGTAATGCCTTTACATGCTGAGTATGACTTAGAGAGAGACCACATTTGAGCAACAAGGAGGCAACTCTTAGTCACCCCACAACACTAGGCTAACTTTCAATTTCAAGAGCAAAGGCTCACAAGCATAATCGTCAATATCAAGGGCCCATCAATGGATCATTTAGATCAAAAGATTTGCATAGAGAAAATGAGATGAAAAAACAGTTGAGGTTGATAAGTTAATATAAAAAATACTTTAAGTTAAAACTCTTACTAGAGACAAACAAAGCATTACAATTGTTAAAATGTTATTAATCTAGCTATAACAATTACAAACTTTAGGCACCAAAGAACAGAGCACCCAAATAATGAAACAAAAATGTACAAAATTGAGGAAAGAGACAGTTTCTATAATAATAGTTGCAAATTCACTATTCCATTTTCAATAATGGATAAAATAATTAGACTGAAGATTAATAATAAAATAAGTGACTCTTGAAAAACACTCTTAAAAAAACTAAACCTAACAGATTTACACACATCATTTAACCCCAAAACCATAGACAGCACATTATTTTCAAGTACTCATGGAATATTCTACAGGATATACCATTGGTTATAACATATAATGAGTCTCAAAAATTTGAAAAGTTTGAAATCATGCAAATTATCTTCAATGACCACAATGAAATGAAAGTATATATCAATAATGAAAAAAAATCAACAAGAGTCACAAGTCCATTCAATAAAGAAATAATACTCTCTTCAATAAGAGTTGCTGAGACAACTGCATGTTTACAGGCAAGAATATGAAGTTGGACTTCTTCCTTAAATCATAAAGAAAAATTAAATCGAAGATCTAAAGACAAGTGTTAAACTATATAAATTTAGAAGAAAATACACAAGCGAACCTTCATGATCATTATTTGGCAACAGATTCCTATATCTGCCACCAAAAGCTAAGCAACAAAAAGGAAAATAATGGTAAATTGTACCATCACCAAAACTGGAATATTTTGTGCAAAAACATATACTATTAATAAACAGAAAATTAAATCTAACAAATTGGGAGAAAATATTTGCAAATTATATATGATAAGTTTCCAGTATTTAGATGATATAAAATCCTCTTATAACTCAATATAAAGCCAAAAAATCTAATTTAAAAATGGGATAAGGAGTTGAATATAAAATTCTCAAAAGAAGATTTGCAAATGGCAAAAGGCATATAAAAATGATCTCAACATCATTAGTCATTAGGGCATTGCAAATCACAGCAAGTGAGGCAAAATTTCACATACACTAGGACAGACAAATTTTAAAAGAGTGAAAATTATTTTGGCGAGGAGTGGGATGAATTTGAATCCTTGTACACCCCTGGGGGGAACATAAAATTATGCAGGCCCTGTGTAAAACAGTTAAGCAATCTTAAAAATATTAAACATAGATTTATCATATGACACATCATTGCACATCTAGGTATAATCTTGAAGAACTGAAAAAATTTATATTCTTCATTAACTTACAGTAATGGACACAGGACATGGTAAATATCACCAAAAATTATTAAACTGTACAGTCTAAATTTTAAACTATACTGTGAACCATTGACGATGTTGAGTTGCTATATTTTACTATCTGTGTAACAATTATAACAATGCTAACGTCCATTTTTTTAAAAAGGGTTTAATTTGGGGTGGGGAAGGGAAAGGGAGGTTGGATATGTGGGAGTCTCTAGTATTCTGTGTGTGACTTTGCTGTGACCTAAAACTTCTTTGAAAATTAAATCATTATTTGGGAGACACTGGTGAATGAGAGGGGGAAGGTGTCACAGTACACTGGACATCCGATAATACAGTGATAAAAAGAAAAAAGAAAAATTTTTAAAAAAAAATGATTTTTTTTGTTTTTTTCCCCATTTTTTTGAATGTCCCAATCCACTAATTATATTTTATTTTTAGTTTAGTTTCTTTTTTTTTCTTCTTAGTTTCCTTGTACTTATCTCTTGCATTTAAGCTTATCATTATTATTCTTTTTCCTATTAATTGTATTTCGTTATTATATGGGATTCATGTTCAAGGAACGTTTAGATCACAGAAGGGTTACAAGGAGGGCTGCAGAGGATCATTGGTGGGGGGTGTCTGGGATGGGGGATTCATGGGAGTAAGTTCATCTGAATATACATGAAATATATATAAAATTGTTCAAATGATCAAGGAATGGGGCATGGTCACGGTGGGTAGACAATCACTCAACAAATGAGGGAATCTGAATTCCC
>JAQZBX010105481.1:0-10853 GCA_029593785.1 Cabassous unicinctus
TATAAGATAAAGGAATAGCTCTCTTCAGTACCGTCTTTATTTTGTTTGCCATATGCTTGTCTTGTTGCCTATGCTGTCTTTGAGAGTTTGTGTCTAGGGCAGCGCCTCTCCATAGCTCTCCTAGCCATCCTCAACATAGCCACTGTGGTGGGAACTGGGGTTAGCAGTTTATACCCAAACCCAGCAGGTCTACTACAATCTCTCCCTAGCTTAACCAACAGCATAAAAAAACTCAAGGAAAAATGCTGTTTCCCAGCAACTCTGGGAGGATGTAGCCTCTGAAGGCACCTGGCCTTTCTCAGTCTTGTGGTCCAGTATGTCGTGGCTGGCCCCCTTTTTGGGGCCGCTTAACACCATCCTCTTTATCCTTTTAGTGGGACCATATATCTTCAAAATTCGAATTCAGTTTATTTCTTCCAGAATCAACACCTTGTCAGCCATACAGGAATTTCATCCAGCTCCACCCATGGTGCCAGATTCGTCTTCCCCCAACTGCAATAGAGTAGTGTGGCAGTTTGATATTACTTATGAATTCCAAAAAGAAATATAGATTTTGCTTGTAAACTGGTCTGTTCCTCTGGCATGATAACCCTTTGATTGTATTAAATTTAGCTGAGATGTCTGATTAAATTATGATAAGATAAGGGCTTTGATCCAACCATGTCATTAGAGTGTGACTCAGCATCGAGTCCCAGCCCCCTTAGGCTGATAAAACAGACTCTCACATGGAAGTAGACACAAAAACAGATATGCAGGAAGAGAGAGTGCTCCATAGACATGGCCCCGGGAAGAGAGATGAGCCGGGTAGTCTACAGCTGACCTTGTGGAGAGAACAGAGAAGCTGAGGCCGGAAAGAAACGAGACCCGGGGAGACTGACGAGCCTTATGCCAGCCTACAGCTGAGATGGGAAGAAGCTTGGACCACAGAGCCTTAAGAGGAAGGAGGAAGGCTGAACCCTTGCAGACATGGCCTGCCATCTTGTGTCAACATGTGGCAACAGACTTTGGGAAAGGAAGTTACCTCTTACGGTACCTTGAGTTGGACTCTTTAAGGCCTAGTAACTGTAAGCTTCTATCCCAAATAAAAACCCTTTATTAAAGCCAACAGAGTTTGGTACTTTACATCAGCACCCCTTTGGCTGACTAATACAAGTAGCAAGAGGGTTTTACACCTTGTCAGGTAGGGACTACTGCCCCTAAGCAGCAGGCAGTAATTACAGAAGAATAACCATCTTCCTTCAGCACTCCTTAAGAATAAGGGTGTAAACCCTGAAGGGGGAGTTGAGGCAGGCTAGTTTAGGGAATGAGAAGATGAATCTGGGACCTGGCAGAAAAACGTGGTTATGGAACCCACCAGGAACCCACCTGAGGGAAAGACCTCCCCCTCCCCACGAAAAGGCTGCTGGAAGAACCTCGAAGAATTCTCCATTTGGAGATTTCATCCGGGATCAAGGAAAAGCCCCGGATATTCTCAAGGGGCCTTGTCATTGGGCCCCAACACGGGGGAATTAATGGGTGGGGTAACTAATCAAAACTGCAAACAGCTGGGAATCCTCGGAACATTAACAAGGGGAGGAGCAATTAATAATTTAAAAAGCAACCGCAGCACGAGCGCGCTCTCTCTTCTTCTGCCTGGACCAGCCCGCAAGTATACCTGGAACCCATAATCTTATTTTCTCCCATTTCTATTCTCTTCTCTCAGTCCCTTAATATTTAACTACTGGCCTAACTGAACTGGCATGTTCTTGAATTCTTTATGTAACATAGCCAAGAACCTAGAGGAATCTGGTTACAATCCTGCTCGGCTTTTCTAATTTGAGGCTCCAGGAGTACTCAATTACATATATATATATGCACTTATTTAATTTTCAACAATTTGAATGGAGCTCTCTTAAGAGTCTTCATTTGTTAATTTGATATCAACATTTGGAGGCATGAACATATACATTGAACAAACAGACATAGAGTTAAACATACAAACAAACATAAAATTCACTAATTTGACTCATAATTCTCTTTTGGCATGGTTTGTCTTCGGGTTTTCCATCATTCCATGCCTCTGGTTTTTACAGCTTTTAAGATCTCCTCCGGGATCAGTGTTGCCTGCAATATTCAAGCTTGTTCTTGGAAACACTTTTACATAAAAAATTGGAGAATAAGTTATCTGGGCATTATTTGGTTAACAGGCTTTTAGTAAAGGAGATACATTCAGGAGGCTGGGCTATTTAAATACTCTGGTTTTAACTCAGTAGTGAGGCTCCACTCCCCTGGGCCCTTTCATTCCAGGTTTCTGTAGGTTCCTGCCCAGCTGTCTTTGGGGATTTCTAATTTCTTAAGAATGTCTCCTATCCCTTGAAGGGTTGGTGAGGGGTGTTACCCTTTTGTTCCCTGCTCTAATTGACCTGTAGTGACCTTTGCCCTTGAAGAGCCAGCTTTTCTCAACTTGACCTTTAAAGGAAAGCTGAGGGACTTTCCCTCCGTTCCTGCAGTATTTCATTTATTCCCTGTAATTTTCAATCACCGGTTGGAGCAATTAAGCTTTTTATGGTCTTTGGGTTTCCTCCATGGAGTGGATTATATTTCCCCAGTTATATAAATCTGACATGGGGAACGGGGTAAGGATGCATATGCATTGTCTTTTCCTGGAGGCGTTTCCTGGAGTAGAAATTTTGCTGGCTCAGCTGCTGATTTTAAGCCATCTTGGTTGAATTGAGATACAGAATTCTTCTCTGCACAACCACACTCTAGCCATTTTCCTCCTTTTTATCTAGCTGTTCTGAGAGACCTGTCACTAAAGCAGGTGGAAGTCTGCATATCCTTTTCTATTTGTAACTCTCCCTTAACTGGCAGATTTCTCGTTCTTGAGACAGTCTGCTGTGGCTAGCCACACTGCCTGTAACATGGGCTAGCTGACTGCTATGGCAGCACGTCTGCCATCCTTACTAAATTTCAAAATCTTTTGTTCTTGAAACACTCAACTGTATCCCCTTCCGGGCATCCCCATACTCACGCTGTGGTCCATAAGAGCCAAGCAAGCAGGTGCCCCCACCCCACACGGAGGTAGCAGGCCATCCCAGGATATTCCCTCTCATGGACTCTCCGTCTTGGTTCATACTTTGGTCTGATGTATCATCCCAACTACGCCACTTGTCCCGAGTATGGCAAGGAGCTGTGTAAAATGACAGCTTCCTGCTGAACTGAGGTGGAAATGTCAGACCAAAGAAAGACTTGGTCAAGTCCAGCTTGGTGAGTAATAAGCATTTATTTAAGGGGCTTATGTGGGGTCCTCATCCTCAGTGCTGCGAGGAGCCAGCACTTTCCTAGTGCAATTGTCCATGTGCACCACAAAACAATAGGAGCCTTATGGGGCACATCTACATGCAGCTAGTTAGGTGCATGGGGCTGGGGATACCTTCTAAAGAATGCAGTGCATTGCTCAAGAACTAACTGTACATAGCTTGAAGGTGATTATCAAGGCATGCAGGAGGGTGGGGTGGAGGGTGTGTGCTCATGATTTTTACAGGAAGCAGATCACAAAAGAACAGAAGCTACACATTGACAGTAATTAGGTAAGGGTTCACTGATAAGGGGGTAATCAAGATCTTGAGGGAAACAGATATCCTTACAGGCTTCTGGAAGAACAGGTTGAGGATTCCCACACAAGATCTACTGATCAATCATGAGTTACAGAGACTTGTTTTTTAACTACTCAGGAATGCTGCTGCAATTTGGGGAGGTGGGAAAGAGCAGGAAGGGTTAGGGGAGAAAACACAAAGTCATATGCACCACACTACTCACAATTCTTTTAAGAGCAAAACTGGCTTTAAAAAGGAGTTTTTTTTTTAAATTCAGGTCACTGGGTCATTAGAGCTAACCACAAATATCCCATTCCTTTTTCTTCTTGAAAGATAGTAGGATTGAACTTCTCTGCTCTCCTTAAAGTTAGATGTGATCATGTGACTTGTGTGCCACTTCTGGGCAGAAGCTTTAATGTGCAACCTGCCATATTCTTTAGTCATGCCTTGGTGATTGTGGAAGCATGTGTTGAGATAAAGTTTCCATCTGGGCTCCTAAGTGACAATGAAGAGTAGAGCACTATTTAACCCACCCTCACCCCATACCCCCACCCACCAGCATTCATTGAACATGTAGCATTGGCAAAGAAATAAACTTTTTTTGTGTGTTAAGACTGAGACCCTAGGGTTGTTTGTTATTGCAGCAGAACCTGATCCATCCTGACAGATACACTAGAGGAGGAATGAGATTGGCATCAGGCCAAACAGGATTATCTTATTTTCTTCCCAAGCTCCCGGCTCTACTTTTCTACAGGATGGCCTCACACTCTCCTACTACAGATGGTCTTTTTCTGTCTGGCAGGAAGGTGGACACTAGCAGCCCCAGTTTCATTGTCAGAGTCCAGAGGCAGGAAGTGATGACCTCTGCTAATTCTAGCAAAAAAAGTCCTGGGAAAACTCAGATTGGCCCAATCTCAGTCATGTACCCATCTCTTGATCTCATTTGTCTGCGGGTCATGCATATTGGCCAAGCCATATGTTCGCCCCTGTGGATGGGTGAGTGGAAATGTGTTGGGCAGTCAGGAGCATAGTCACCATAGAGGGTCTACCATTGCCCTTTTGTGGATGGGGTTTGGACTGCCAAACTTTGCTGCACCCTAAATAAGGGACAGCTTGCATATAGATGCTTTGCCACACAAAAAAATTCCTGGAAAACCAGACAAGCACTGAACGAAAGAACTTCCTTTGAGATCATTAAGTAGAAGCCAGGAATTCTGAGATAGTGTCACGCCAACCAGGAATAGAGTTTGTACAAACAATCCATCTTCATTAGAGGTAGAAAACAAACCCCTTAAATGAGCAGGTGAGGTGAAGGGTAGCAAACATTCACTGGATTTTCCAGTTATTTACTGAATGCCCTCTATATGTCAGGCACCCAGATGGCTCTGTTTAGGAAGACCTGGCTAAAGGAATGTCCAAATTTCTGGATATCTATACTGGGCTTTCTGCTTCAGGTTAGTTTCTTACGGGTATCTATGGCAGGTGGAGAGGAGAACAGGAGTTTGGAGATATGTCTGTGGGCCATAGGGAGTAGGAGGGTGAAGAGAGAGGTCAATCTGAAGGTAAGACCTGGGGCTTTCAACCTGGAGGTAGTGGGTAGGCTTCTGGGGTCCATGGACCCATGTCATTGCATGCAAAAAAAAAAAGGAATGTTCATTTCCTATAAAAAAAATGATCTGTAGTTTTCATGAGATTCTCAACAGGTATGATACCAGAAAGGTTAAGAACCAGATTCCAGGAGAAAGCAGACAAAGAGGATCTTGGGATTTTCTTTTTAACTTTCCTAGTGTCTTGCACGGTGAGCAGATTTCTCATCTCTACCTCAGCTTCAGCATTTTCCAAATGGAGCTAATGTCATAACATTCCACATCCTCTAAAGAGTCCTGTGTGGTAGAGGCAAAGCTAGAGAAATCTAAGCTCAAGTCCTAAAAAGGCTATTTACCAGTTGTGGGTCCTTAGGCAGGTGACAACCTCAAAGAGCTGGTTTCCTCATAACAAAAGGAGAAGAATGACATTCACTTTCACACCAATGCTGCATAGTATGAATGCAGAGAGCTTTCTACAGTTCATTCACATTAATAATCACAGCTAACATTATTGAGTCCTTCCTATTTGCCATAACAGTGCTAAGTGCTTTTAGGTATGAAAGCCCTATAAAGTAGAGGTACTATTATTATCTCCCACTTAATTAAAAAGGGAAATTGAGGCATAGTGGTCAAGTCCTTTACCACTGAGGAGTGGTAGAACTGGCTTTGGACCCTGGCTGCCTGACTCCAGGGTCCACACTCTTAACCAGAGGTCTACCTCATTTACCTCTGAACTTCCACGCCACCTGAGAAGCTGCCAAAACAAAGCTCTCACACAGCAGCTGCAATCTGTTGCAATTAGGATGATGTGGATAATAAAGGGGGGAAAGCCTTCACCCACTGAGTCCCCATGATGTGTCAGGCATGTGACAGAGATCTCATTTGTTTAAACTGTACAGCACATACAACTGTCAACCTTGCTTTCTTTCTGCTCTATGTGGCAGGTGAAACACGGGAGTTGAAAAGAATTCACATGCCTGGTTTCATGTCAAGGCATGGGCCATGGGCTTGGCTGGGAATTAGGAAGTTTGGATGATTTTTTAAACACAAGAGGCAGCACTGGCCTAAGGCAACAACTTGGGCCAAGGACAGAAGCTACAAGAAGCGTGACCAGAATTATGAAGTTTTTAGAGCTGCTATTTATTTCTAATTACTCCTACTTCACCCTGCAGTGGCTGCATTTTATCAAGGAAGGGGCCCTGGCTGCATGGAGAAGGGCAGTGGCCCCCATTTTGGACTTCCAATGCTGAAGAGGTGGTCCAGCAGGGCTGGGGGGCGGCAGGGTGGACCGCACCCAGTGGCCCTGCTCTGTAGGATTGCCTGGTTTCTTACAGAGCAGAAGCAGAAACTGCTGCATCTTTCACCTGATGCCCTCCATGTGATACAGGGCTGGAAATAAATTAATTAGAGCTCATGCTGGAAATGAGGTTATTAGACAAGCTCCACAATCTGGGCGTGAATTTCCCCAACACCCATGCAGAGACAGCTGATGAAGCAAATGTTTCCTCACGCTGCCACAGCGGTGATGAAGTATCATGTAGGAGCCTTTCAAAGATGGAGGCGTCTGCTCATCAGCTTCAGAAAGAGAAAAAGAAGATGAGCCAGGAGAACAGCGAGGGGCCTAGCCGCTTCCTCTCAATCCAACTGTGCCCCCTGGATGGCAGCACCCCGTCTCTTCCTGCCATCCCACCTGCTGTGGGCTGCAGCTGCTGCTGCAAGGCAGCTGGTGTGTGGGGAGGTGCTCCACTGCAGACGAGCAGCTGGGCATAGCAGTGGGACCGGCAGCTGGCCATGATCACTTGTTGGCCACGGCAGAAAGCTGGTCTCGGATGCGACCCAGCCCATCTAACATAGTGTCCAGCGTTTCTTTGCTCAGCTCCATGGTGACAGCCGAGATGGAGGGTTTGTCCCCACACAGGCTGGGATCCTCCTGGATCTGAAAAGAGAGCATGGCCCTGAAAGTCAAAGCTGGCCTCTCTTCCTATCACCCTGTGAGTGGTTCCTGGACCGGTGAACCTTAGAAGAGAGGAGCTCTGCCCAAAGCTACACAGCGTCCTAACCCTTTAGGGGTTTAGCTCCCAGGGAGAGAGACTGAAGATGCCTCAGGGGTGGGTCAGATTCTGCTTGCAACAAGTGCTTTGGGTGGGTCTCAGAGGAGGGCAAGCCAAGGACTCACTCACCTCTCTGACACCCTCTCAACAGCTGCATAAGAAAATATTACATGTGTTCACATCAGTCTTTGTAGTACATAAGACAATCCATTAAGATGCAGAAAAGCATTAGAACTTCTAGTTATATTTATTTTTCCCTTTAAAAAAAAAGAAATTATGCTTTACTAATATTGAAAAACTTACTTGCTAGAAGCCCCCTTACTTCTTCATTTTCTTGCAGGTGTTATCTTTCTGGGTGTCTGGTTAAGCAGACATAGCAATTACATTATCTAGTTTTAACTAAACAACCTCTACAAAATGGATATGTAGCTTGGAAAGATTCCTGAAAAGAACCAAAAAGTGAAGATATCACCAATGGTGCAAGGACCAGTGAACAAGAAAATGAAGACCTGATACTTCTCCAACTGCTAAGAGGAGTTCTCAATCAGCCTCACTGCAAATAGTGATGGCCTAATCATATCTGAGAAGAACTTGGTGAGAATATCCTGAAATTATCAAGAAGCTTTTTGAAACCCAAAACACACTCCTACCGTTGAAGCTAAGTCTCCCTCTAAGCATATACGGTACCTTTGGGCATCAGCAAATTATTTTTAAAATATTGTTTTGTGTTTCTCTCATCCTTTAAAAATTTCTCCTTTTGTACATATTTTATTACGTCCATAATATGTTAACACAGCAATACATATATACTTTGTAAATAAATATACACATTTGGGGGGTGCTCATTTTTTTATTTAAGAAGCCACAAAGGTTTGGAGACCAGCGTTTTAGATGGCCTGCAGGGATGCCCAAAGTCCCTGGCCTCTCTCCCTCCATTTCTTCCTTTCTTTCTAGTGAACATAGTGGTGGACATACCTTCATCTGGAGCAGGCAGGTGGGGACCGCCATCCGGCTGATGCTGTCTGAGGAGGTTTTGATATCTACTCTCCAGTCCAGGTCGACCAGGCGCGGCAGAGAAACTGTGGAAGGGACAGCTCGGCTCAGGGCTCATCCCACCCATGCTCACCGAGAATTTATTGTGCCAGGCAGCATCAAGGGCTGTGCATATAACTCATCTAATCCACACAGTAAGCCCCTGAGGGAGGGAGACAGGTGGTGCCCAAGGCCCCATGGCAACTCCGAGGCCTCACCATTGCTTTCTGTCACCTGCAGTTAGTCCTAATTTAAAACGGGCAGCATCTCCAGGTTTCTGCCCAAAAACACAACCCCCCCAGATGCCTGGGCAGAATAAGAAATGACACAAGGTAGAGAAGATGAGGTCACGGCCTATGTCTGGGAAACGTGTAGCTTCAGCAATAGTGGTAAGAGCTCTTCATTGAGAGACAGACAGGTTTGGCTTGCATCTGGATTCTGCTACTTGTCTAACCTCAAAGTTCTCAATGGTAAAATGGGGATAATCTTAGCTTACCTCACAGGGATTGTGACAGTTTGAATTTTGTGAATCCCAGAAAAAGATTATGTTCTTAAATTAATCCATTTCTGTGGGTGTGGGGCCCTTTGATTGCATTAAATTCAGTTAAGGTGCCTATGATTAGACCACTTGATTAGACTGCTTTAGGGCTTTTGATTGGACTCTGTCAGTGAGGCATGACACAGGTTGGGTCTTCGCCCTCTTGCTGGGTCTTATATAAATGGAGGCACACAGAGCAAGAACACACAGAGAAAGGAAGCTGCCATTTTGATCCTGCCATGTGAGGGAGGACTGTAGAAGACAGAGAAGCCCAGAAAGGCTGAGAGAGGTCCCAGAGTCTGGAATCAGCACAGCACAGAGGCACAGAAAGAGGCTTCTGAGGGGCTGTGCCTACTGAGCAGCTCAAGGCTAAAAAGATGAGCCATATGCCTGACTGCCCACAGCTGTGCTCCAGGAAACAGTGAGCCAGGAGGGGAAGGCAGGGATCTTGGCAGGGATCACTCACCATCTTGCCTTGCCACATGGCAGGACACCAGGATCACCAGTAGCTAACTTTGGTGAGAAAGCATCTCTGACAATGCCTTGAATTGGACATTTTCACAACCTTGGAACTGTAAGCTTTTACCCTAATAAATTTCCTATTATAAAAGCCAACCCATTTCTGCTACTTTGCATTGGCAGCCCTGTGGCAAACTAAGACAGAAACTGGTACTGAGAGAATTCCCATCTCTACTTTAGACAGCCAGCATCTCCTGGGGAACTCATCAAGGACCTTCACTGGAGCTCCTGGGTTGCCACTGCTTTCTATGGAATTTGGACCCATGCGTTGTCATAGTCATATAAGACAAATCTATAAGATCTCATACTATTTATAGGTGTCTCCTGTCGGCTCTGTTTCCCTACAGAACCCTGACGAATACAGGGATGTTGGGAGGACTAAATGAGTTCACACAGGTAAAGGCTCCAGCATTGTGACTGGCTCAGAAATAGTGTGTGATCATGTCATGAACAGGTACTTTTATTCAGTCTTTCAAACTAATTTCATTAATGCTATTTTTTTTTTTCCTAATTGAAATATAATTTTAAGTACTTCACTTTCTGCTTAAGTTATTTCTGTATTTTCTTATAGCATGCCTATATTATATTAAGTTGATCAGAAAAAAATTTTAAAGTGGAATTAAAAAGAAGAAACTGCACATGTGCCATTTGGTTTGGGGTTAGAATAGCTCACTTTGAGTTTTGGGTAGAGCTAGGGCTGGAGGGCAGCGAAGGAGATAGCAGATTTCTTGGTACTCACTCTGATTTGCTTGGGCTTCAGCTCTCCAAGTTGATCTGTTTAAGAGGGAAAGACGAGGAAAAATCAATGTAAAAAAATATGAGAATTGAGGCCTCTGGTAATGGGAGAAGCCCTTGGACCTGGGCCTTTGCCCTTTTGTGGTCTTCAAACCTGTAATTATCCCCTGACAGGAAAGGGCCACAGAAACCCCTCCTTCCATGGAATAAGCAGTTTTTGTTTGTTTTACAAAGCTCAGTGATGTTAAGGCCACAAGTATGGTTGGTTGGGAGTTTTCATAACTTGGGATAAAAAGGAAGAAGAGGCTTTTTTTTTTTTTTGGAGGTACTGGGGAATGAACCCAGGACCTCATACATGGAAAGCAGGCACTCAACCACTGAGCTACATTCGCTCCCCAATAAGAGTTGGTTTTTCCCCTTGTTTGTTTTTAGGAGGCACCGGAGATCGAACCCAGGACCTCGTACATGAGAAGCAGGCACTCAACCACTTGAGAAAACATCAACTTATCCTCTTTTTATTGAGCACCTATTACACGAGGTATTGTACTTATGCTAAAATACCTCCAAACAGACCTATCTAGTGCTACAGCAATTCGTGTCATGGTAAGATACCAAGCAGAGTCAGAATAAAATGTGGCCATGTATAAGAAAGTTCTTAATAAACAGCAAAACCCTTGTGAATAAGAATTAGAGAGGTCTGTGTAAGCCTGCTGCTAACCAATAATTAATCAGTTCAGCTTTGCATGTGTTTAAAAGGATCTGACCAGTTCCTGCCACCCAATATAAAGATAATTCACAAAAGAAATAAAAATGACCA
>JAQZBX010105482.1:0-10846 GCA_029593785.1 Cabassous unicinctus
AGAAATGCACTGTACTCAACTCTTTCATTTTTCCTTTGAATAGAAATGTATAGATTATATCTGGAAGTGAGATGGGACACACTAATTTCCAAGAAGTTTCTCCTGGTGGCTTGCTAATGAAATAACTCAGGAGATGTCCTTGTGCAAAATTGTGTAGGTGACCTCTAAAGTTTGCTTTGGACCATGTAGACTGCTTGGTCTTAGTGTCTTTGCTACTTTCTTTGGACTCAGGGATTTGGGTAGAGGAAAACTTCCAAATAAACTTCCAAATAAATAACTTTTTTTCTCTGTGAAGAGGAGAGGAACACAAGGACAGAAGAGATGATAAAATTGAGGTTATCATATGACCCAAATGAAGCAAATGTTTTCTCTTGCCAAAGTAATCCTGGACTCTGCCTGGAAAGTCCTTTGAGCCTGAATTGCCACTACTTATGTATTGAGTGTCCTTAACAATTCATCAGCCCAATCCTCTATTTTCATGAATCCTAAAATACAGAACAATCAGTGTCAGAGAGGGACAGAAACCAGTTTCCATCCTCTTAGCTCCTTCTTTGTAGGCATGGAGATTTTGAAATATTCCCACTGCAATAAGTTGGAAATCAACACTGGGTATCTGCCTCAAAATATAGAGAACTCCATTTACTGTAGTCATTAGATCACAGCCTCAATCTCACAGGTAAACACTCCAAAACAGGACACTTAATGGCTCAAAGTGGGCAGGCAACGACCAGGGAAAGGGACATTCCAATAGCCCATCCCCTGCCCACCCCTTCATTGTCATGGAATTACCTGGGCTTATGGGAAAAGTGCTGTGGTTTTCCTTCATGAAATGTTGGCAGAAAATATCTAGTAAAATGGAGCTACCAGTTCATAGCTTCTGGTTACTATTGATATTTTTATTAACAATATATGAGCCAAAATTTACATTAGGGATAAATTCAAATTTCAATTAACTTGCAACAGTTGATTTTCTGGCACAGTTACAAACTGGAAAATTTGACAGAAAAGGGCACAAAGGTACTACCACAGAAAATAACACTGGGCCTTTAGAAACACACTGAAAAGCCTGAATGCAGGTGGAGGAGGTCACCTCTAGGAGTTGATAAGAGCCTGCTACTTGCTCTGCATGCTGGTGATGTGGGTGTGCCCAATTTATAAATATTCATTGAGCATATTACCATCTCAATGTACATTTTATTTATGCCTCTTCCAACTTAGTAAGAGCTAAACTACTCCTTAGTTGTGTTACAGAGCTCACAAAAACTTTCCATAGAATAGAAAATAAAAGAATATTCATTGATCCAAAAAACCAGGATACTCATCACATGAATAGAGAATTACAGACTTATGTGTCTTGTGAAATTAGTTTCAGAACCTTAAAGAAATGATCACAAACCAAATACATTATCTATAAAATGATATCACAAAAATTATTTGTTTATTTAATATTACAGTGCTTTAACACTCAACAAAACCAACTTCTCTAATTAAGAGATATATCCGGTAATCATCAACAATTGGAATAGAAGATAATACTTAATTTAATTAAAGCTATCTGCAAATAAAGACCATACATCAAATGGTAAATACTTTTTACTATTTGTTATGAGTGTGATTGAGAAGTTTAAAAATATAAACAGATTTCACTTCATAGAAGTCATGAATGGGACAAGCATGTGGCATGATTGTATTTACTAAAAGAAATTCAAAACATACAGAAAAACAACAGAATAACTAAAGTAATTCACTAAAGGAATATGATGAATAAGCCTTGATAATAATCCTGGGCATCAGGATAAATCAATAAAAAATCTACTGTGTATCTATATATCAGCAACAAATACATTTAATTTCAAAACAAAGGCCAAACAACTAGCAAATATTCCAAAAATATTCAAATACCTAGGAATTAAAACAATGACATATTAAAAATCCCCTCTTAAGACTGCAAATTGTACTTCAGGATATCAATGGAGATGTAAGCAAATGGAGAACATAGCATATCCATTTATTGGAAAAATCAGGAATTAAAAATTCCTCATCTTTAAATTTTACCTCTCAATTTTCAACATCTGTTTTTGGAAAATTATCCATGTGATTTAAAAATCTATTTGGAAATGCTCAGGGTCTAGAATGAAACATGGTGATTTAAAAGAAAAATAAAAATTAATTAAAATAAAATATGGAAACCTGTAAGGCTGCTTGAACAGATTTCAGCATACAATCTTAAGGGCTATTTACATTGATGCACATTTAAATATATTGACCAAATGTTTAGATATTTGTAGTTCTTCCCACTACATACATTACATACAATGTATGTGTAGAAATTCCCCCACAACATACATTGTAAAAAATTGTAGAACCCCCCTTTCCAATATTTGAGTTTCCTAGATCAGATGATTAGAGCCTGAGGTCAGATTGGAGCAAATGAATGGTAGCATTATTCTCTAATCAAATTTGCAATAAATAACAAAGGGTAAGAGGGTTCAGGGAATTGTAGATTGAATCATTATTTCTATCTCTGATGATGCTAAAAACATAGCTGAGCTGTGATAGCTTAAGGGGCTTCCCCAATCAGATTTTCATAAGGAGACAAGTCGAAGTAGCACTCACTGCCATCAGGGCAGCTCAAGGTCTTTCCATGACTCCATAAAACTCCATCTAGAAGTCCCTGCAAGCTATTAGGTGTGCAAAGGAGCTGGATCAGTGTGTTCCCCACATGCAGTGTTTAGGTAAATTTCTGCTCTTACCCTGAGGAAGGCATAGGAGAGTGTGGGGAAAGGGCTGAATTATTCTATTCCATATATCTGTCCATGGAGTGAAACCAATGAAAATGGGAACACATGATCCTATTCTACATTGAACATTTCCTAAGGAGAAAAACATCTGTAACAAGGCATAGACCAGCATAAAGAAATAAAGCACAGGGTGGAAGGTGGAAACTGAGAACTTTGCCAAAGTACTACTAATGCAAACTACCAGAAAGGAGTAAGCTTTTATAATGGAGATTTATATAGGGTAAAAGCTTACTGGTCTGAGGCTGTGAAATGTCCAAATCAAAGCATCAGCATAGATCCTTTCTCACCAAAGTCAGCTACTGGTGAGCCTGGAGTCCTGCCACATGGTGAAGATGGCTACCAATCTCTGCCAAAGTCCCTGCCTTCCCCTCTAGAATCTACTGCTTCCCATAGCCCAGCTGTGGGCAACCTCTCTCAGTCTTGGCTGCTCTGCTTTCTTTCCAAGTTCAGCTGTGAGTTTTCAGGCATATGGCTCCTCTCTTCAGCATTGAACAGTTCCATGAGCGTAGCCTCTTGGGGGCTTCATGCTTAAGTTTTGGCTGCTAGCCATTCTGGAGTCCTCTCTCATATGGCAGGATAAAAAATGGTAGTGCTCCCCTTTCCTTTTTCTCTCTGTGTGTATCCCTTTATATGAGTTCCAACAAGAGGGCAGAGACTCACTCTGAGTCATGCCTCATGGATGTAGTCGAGCCAAAAGGATCTCATACCTACAGGGATGGATTAGTTCCAAAAAATAATCTTTCTCTTTTTAGGAGTCATCAAATTAAAACTGCCACAGATAATATTTGTTTTCAGACCCCATGTCTTCTCCTATTTATAACTGAAGAGTATAAGTAAAACCATGTTTCTTGTATAAAAAGAAGTATATAATGTTCTGGCCCTGAGAATATGCCTTCTATTTTTTTCACCTACAGGGACATACTGGAACATCAGCCCAGCTGCTATTCTCTGAGAATTGTCTGTGCACAAAACAGGTGACCAAGAGCTACTCCAATCAAGTTTGGGACTATACTTAGAAAGGGCCCTTCCTAGGAGATAGGGGACTCTCCTTTGATGGGCAACTATGACACCAGGACATCCTGATGACCTAGCTGAACTAGGAGAAAGAAAAGAGTTAGGAGAGAAATAGATAGACCATTGCTGAGCCTGATATGCACACTTTTGTGTAAAAAGGGGAATAAAATAAAATGTGGAATCCATTAGGATTTATGGTTACTGACCACGGCAGAACCTCACTGTTAGTCCTGACGTGAATCCCAAAGCAAGTCCTCACTTGGGAACCCCCACTGAGGTCCTGTCCCTGTGTTTGATTTTAAAACACTCACTGACATTCCGGTGGTTCCTCAAAATTTGATCCTGCTGACCACTGGCAGAGTAATTTCTGTCTCTATAAGGGACACTCTTCTTTATGTGCATGTAAAAATGTTTCCTTCTATTGCAATGAAACTCTTCTAATTCAGAGACTTCAGTGGAGGGCACAGAATCCTAAATATAGATAACTTTTCTGAGGAATGTGAAAGAGGTAGAGGAAGCCCTAGATCCTAGGAAGAAAACAGCCTTAACCACCCCTGCTCCTGCCCCTGGGGAAGGGCCCTGGCCTATGTGGCCCTAAGTGCCCCCAGCAGCCCAGCCTCTGCCTGCAAGGGGAGGTTTCTGTCTGGGCTCACACTGCCTTCTCTTCACTGTGTCTATGGTTTGTCTTTTCCACATACATCTGGTTCTTGATGTTGCCCCTGGAGGTGGTGAACTGACCATTCACAGAGTCTATGTAGTGATTCAGCTTTTCATCATAACCTCTAATAGGTGAGACCCACTCCAACCCCTTCCTGGGGCCTGGTGGACCCAGTTCATCCAGTTGTTACTGAAGGTGAGTCCAGAGGGTGCACAAAACAGTGTCAGAGACGATCAGGTTTATTTCCTCCTAGTACCCAAATCACCCAGATAACAGCCAGTGTGTTCTCCTCCTTCCATCTGCTCCTTGAAGGGAGTAAGATATAGAGGCTCAGGACAACAGTGTTTCAAGGCTGATGACAACTGCCCCATGAATAAGGAATCACAACCTGTTTCCTTTGCCCCTACATAGAAAGCAACCAGAGGCTAGGGTGGATGTCCAGCTGTGTCTGACCCTGTGAGTTCCCTCTCAATTCCCAGGGCAGGTCCATTACTTGGAGGGTCAGTCATCCAAGGACTCTAAATGGATTATCAGGGAGATGCTGCCTGGAAATCTTGGAACTGGGGAAGCAATCAGCTTCCTCCCAACCCTGATGCACATCACATGGACATTGGATCCTCCTCTCCCTCCAGTCCTCCTCCCTGGCCTACTGAAGTTTCTGCTGAAGTTTCTCAGGCTACCTGGACATTTTCATCCTGACCATATAACATCATGTTCTGCTCTGAATAGGGGCACCTGCTATAACTGTCAGAACATCCAAGGGCAGACCAGAGATCTCTGCTGAGTGTCCTGGTGAGGGCCTGAGGGTAAAAAGAAGGGGTTCTTTGTAGTGAAGTTAGCAGCCAAAATCCCCCTTCAAGCCTGCTGCTGGGATGGAGTTTGTGGCCAAACTCAAGTATCTTTGTGCTGGGAGACCGGGCATGGGTGGACATGGCTGTGGTGGAAGCCATCCCTGATGCTCCCCTGGTGCCAGCCTTATGTCTCTTCCTGCTCTTTTGAGAGGAAAGAGTGAGCCCAGGCAGCAACTGGTGGTCATCCTGCTTGTACTGGTTCATGTCCACGAGGATGAAGCTTTCAGTTGGATGCTAACTCCACCCTGGCTAAAGCTGAGCAAAATAAGATCTTGAAGATGGGGTGTGTTACATGTACCCAGGAATTGCATGATATGAAAGAATTGTTCAAATGTGTGCCATGGCATAAAGAACATATTTTGAAGCACTTTTATGATGTGATTATCTTTATAATGTAATTATCCACAATATATATGTGTGTGTGTATGTTTGTGTGTGCAATTTGCTGCATACGAATTCCCACAAAATTAGAACCTTAAAATAATACCCACTTATTATTTCAGTTTCTTTTGATCAGAGTCTAAGAATGGATTAGCTTGTCCTCTGCTCAGTTTTCACAAGGCTTCATCAAGGTATCATCTTATTTTCATCACAGAGTTTTTAATATCCAGAATATATAAATAACCACTACATTCAAAAATAAAAGGCAAATATCCCAATTAAAAGTGCCGAAACTGTACAATTCTGTAGTATTAACTTTGAGATGTATACATGTTAATGCAATAAAAAGTTTAAAAATATGGGCAAAGACTTGAATAGACATTTCCCCAAAGATGTTATACAAACAGCCAATAAGCACATGACAAGAAGTGTTTTATTCTTTTTCTTTGATTCAGGTTTTGTGGAGTTCTTCTCCAGTTTCTACTGTAGTCAAGAGTCCCAAGCAAGTGAAGACAGTTGATGTATGTATATTTAGTTTCATTCAAGTGGTTTTCCCAAGCTTACTTATTAGTTAAAGTAATTTTTTGTAGATTCCTTTAGAATTTCTATAAACATAAGCATGTTATTTAGGAAATAAGAAGGGTTTCACTTTTTCCTTTTCAAACTTTATGGCTACTTCCAGAACAATCTTGACATTTTAGGGAAAATCTTTCAATGTTTTAACTTTAACATGCAACATTAAAATGATTATAGCTATAATATTTTACATATTTTATAATATTTATATATTATAAAATAAAAATGTTTATAATATTTTACATCCTTTAACAGATACAGGAATATAATATCCAAAAGGAGGTGATCTTTGTTTTTTCTTAGAGGTTCATGGATTAAGAGACCAAATAACGTAACTGGACATTTCTCACAAAATAACTGTAAGTTTTATGCAGTCCCAGTGAAAAGTTCCTATTGTCAATGTTCACAAACAGATGTTACCTATTCATGAGAGTGAAAAGGGACAAAATTAGCCCAGGCAATTCAAAGAAGATAGACAAATTTGGTAATTGGTTTAATCACATAGCTGTGCATTAATCAATTGAGTCAACATTAAAGTGTTTTCATTTCTTCAAAAAGTAATAATAAAAAACAGGCTGCAAGGCAGCCGCTCGGAGTAGTCGCTGCAGCACCATGATCTGGAACCAGCACCGGGCTGCGGGCGGCGCGCTGTGCAGATGTAGTGTGACGGCTGCTGAGCGCGGCGGTGGCGGGCCGGGACGGGATCGCGCCCTTGCGGCCTCAGCCTTCCTGTGCTGGGCCTCGGGGCTGGAGCGCTCCCCTCCGCCTCAGCGGGGCCGCGGGCGTCCGTCGTCGGTGGGGCGCGATGGGCGGCGGGCCGGGGCGGGAACGCTGTGCGCGGGCCGCGTCAAAGGCCCAAGGGAGGCGCCCTGGCCTCCGTGCTCGCGCCTGCTGCTAATGGCCCCGGCGAGGGCGAGCGAGGTCCCTGCCACAGCCCGTTGGGGGACAGGGCGCTGCCCCCGCTCCGCAGAGGGCCTGGCAGGAAAGTCGTGCGTGGTCCCGACTTCGTGGCGATACCCAGGAGCGTTGTTCGCTCAACGAGGGCTCTGCCGGTCCCCTTGCGTCTCCCCGGAAGCGTCTCCTGGGCTGCGGGCAGAGGAGCAGTGCCTACCCCCTTCCCCCGCATCTGCCAAGACCCCAGGGGAACCCTCGGTGCCCGCGTACCTGGCGCAGAGTGATGGAAAGGTCCGTTGGTTTTTCATCTCTAGCAAACTAAGCAGAGGACCGTATTTTAAGAAATTACAGGGACTGTCAGCCGTCAAAGAAAACCTAGCATTTCCTGGTAACATGTCGTCTTTGGTGTTTCTATATGCTTTCACTTGATGGCAAAGGACAGTAGCTACTTGATTAGCCCTGGGCCCAGAGGAGAGCACGTCAGAGAAAAGAGAAGGTGGCATTGTATCAGGGGACCAGAGCCTCCAGGCCACAGCGACAGAGGCACCTCCTCAGCGCAGTGCCAACACCCACCCCGCGCTGTGGTCCCCAGGCCCAGCCCTGGCCAGCGTCCCCAGGGGAACTTCCCTCATCCCTTTACCCTGGCCCCACAACCCTGTGACCCTGCTGCGATTGTCTGCTGGGCCTGGTGTGCCTGCGGTGGAGGTGGCGGAGTGGCTCCGGGCATGGCACCTGCAGTCCCTGCTGATAGCTTTTCTTACCCTCTGCCTCCTCACCTAGAAAATCAGGGACAGCTGTGCTTCCAACAGAGCTGGGGCTGCGGGCTGGCATTGTGTCCTCAGATGAGCGTTCAGGTTCTTCTCAACATATGACACCGGCCTGAAGCATTGTAGCTGGGCCCTAAACAGTCCTCGAGTGGAAAGTTCCCTTGTCAGAAGACCTGGAGCCAGGTGGCAGAGGAGATGGCGGTTCACCTCCAGAGCCTTGCTGTTTCTGAAAGCTGTGGCTTTAAGAGACGATTACCAAACTTTGTCCTTCATTGTATTTTTTAAACAAATCAATTTTATTGATACTATTTTTGATACTTTATAATAAAGCATACAATTCTTCCAAAGTGTAAAAATCAAGCAAACTAAAAGCTCTACCTCTTGTTAGTCTCCTCTCAATCTCTCTAACCTTCCCCTGACATATATAACTGCTATTCTATTTATGTCTCTCTAATTTATTTATGTTTATATTTTGAAAAGATGGAGTCAAACAATATGTAGTATTTTGTGTCTTCTTTCACTTAACATGCTTACTTCTTTTACCAGTGGTGGAAAATTATTAATATATTCCTATTTGCTACTGTCCATAGTTTGCTTTGGTCATATTTTTGCCCAAATATCACCCTGATATTAACATCTAATAACATTAATATACATTTGTTCTGTTTCAAACAGAAACAGTCATATATGCAATATTACCCATATTCATTATTCACATGAGGGTTCACTATGTATAAGTCCCATGGTACATTTTTTTAAGTCTTTCTTCTAGTAATATACAGGAACTTAGACTTTCACTTTCAGCCACATATCATATGCATATATTAGCACTTCTAATTACAAACACTGTGATGTGCTTTCACCATTTCTCTTCATTTCCAAAGACTTATGAACAACATTTATAGAGACTCTGCATGGATTAAACTGCAGCATTCCATTCCCTAACCAATTCTATTTTCTGGTTACTTCTATTGTAGTGATTAACTCCATGATTTTGCTCAATATATTTAGCTCAAAATGGCAAATTCAGACAATATTTAACCTTTTGTGTATGACTTGCTTCACTCAGTATCATGTCCTCCAGGTTCATCCATGTTGTCATATGGTTCATGACATCATTTCTTCTTACAGGTAAATAATATGCCATCATATGTATATACCTCAATTTGTTTACCCATTCATTGATGTACACCTGGGTTGTTTCCATCTTTTGACACATCTGACCATCTTTTGGTAACTGTGATTAACAATGCTATAAACATTGGTGTGCAGATGTCTGTTTGTGTCACTGCTCTCAGTTATGGGTATATACTTAAAAGTGGTATAGCTGGTTCACATGGAAAATCTATATTTAACTTCCTTAGGAATTTCCAAAGAGTCTTACACAGTAGCTGTACCATTCTAAATTCACACCAACAGTGAATAAGCATGCTATCTTACACATCCTCTCCAATTCTTGTAATTTTCTGTATTTTTGATACTGGCCATTCTAGTAGGTATGAAATGATATTTCATTGTATTTAATAGCTTTGATGTGTATTTCTCTAATCACTAATGATGTTGAACATTTTTTCATTTGCTTTTTGACATTTGTATTTCTTCTTTGGACAAATATCTATTCAAGTTTTTTGCCCATTTTTTAATCAAGTGGTTTGTCTTTTTATTGTTGAGTTGTAGGATCTCTATATATCATGGATATTAAACCTTATCAGATGTGTCATTTCCAAATATTTTCTCCCATTGAGTAGGCTACCTTTTCAGCCTCTTATCAAAGTCCTTTGAGGCACAGAGGTGTTTAATTTTGAGGAGGTCCCATTTATCTCTTTTTTCATTGCTTGTTCTTTGGGTATAAAGTTTAAGACACCCCCACCTAACATAAGATCTTTAAGATTTTTCCCTACATTAATTTCTAAGAGTTTTAAGGTCCTGGCTTTTATATTTAGCTCTTTGATCCATTTTGAGTTGTTTCTTGTATAAGGAGTGAGATAGGCATCCTCTTTTATTCTTTTGATTATGGATAATCTGGTCTCCCAGTACCATTTGTTGAAGAGACTCTTTTGTCCCAGTAAAGTGGAATTGGTAGGCTTGTCAAAAACAAGTTGACCATAGAGGTGAGAGCTTATTGCAGTGAACATCTTGAGATTGGAGAGTAGAAATATCTCTCTTCTGCTACCAAACTTTTTTTTTTAAAGATTTATTATTATTATTATTATTTTTATCCCCCCCTTGCTGCTTGTGCTGCTGTGTCCATTCGCTGCGTGTCTTCTCTGTGTCTGCTTATCTCCCCCTTGCTGTGAGGTCTTGCCGCATCAGCCCACGGCGCCGTGCTAGCCGGCCTGCCCTCACAAGGGGGCCTCGGGACGCGAACCCGGGCCTCCCATATGGTAAATGGGGGCTCCATCCATTGAGCCACATCCGTTTCCCCCAAACATTTTTTACAAAAGCATTTACACCCATCTCTTCTCAAACCTATTCCCTCTGACCCATTCTTATATTCTTCTCTGGTGTATGATCTCAATTTATGGCAAGGTAGCATGCTTTGTCATACATGCATGTCCAGGAAGGGGAAATGAAGTCATTATTTAATTGTACCTTTTGAAGTTCATCTTGGTATCATTTGGAAATGGTATATTAGTCTCACTGATGTCCATTCTTCTAGAGATAAATAATGAATCTCAGAATGAATGAGTCCTACTGATAACAGAGGTTTTTACTAGAGATAAATGTTACCAAACCAGGAGAACTTAACAGATCTCAATAACCTGTGGTTAAATAATAAATTTCATGGTTAGATACTCTGCAAGGAATCGTCATATTTATCCTTAGCTCAACTGTCTTAAAGTCTTATCTGCACAAAGGCTAAAGCCAATCTGATTGAGGGATGGGAAGAAAGAGGATGATCCA
>JAQZBX010105483.1:0-10846 GCA_029593785.1 Cabassous unicinctus
CCTAATCCTAAATCTATCTCTAAACCTAACTCTAACCCTAACCTCAACCCTTACCCGAACACTAAACCTAAATGCTAAACCTAACCCTAACCCTAACCGTAACCCTAACATTTACCCAAAACTAACCGTTACCCTAACCCTAACCCTAAACTAAACCCTAACGCTAAGATAACAGTAACCCCAACCCTATCCCTAACCCTAAACCCTTTCATTAACCAAACATTAGCCTTAATGCTAACCCCAAACCTAACCCTAATCCTAACACTAACCTTAATCCTAAATCATATGACTAATCTAACGCTAACCCCAAATTTAGCGTGTGTTCACATTTGAGTGTAAGCAAGTGCATAGCAGCCAAACAATCCCTAAATCGAACCCTAACCCTAAACCCTATCCCTAAACAAACCCTAAATCGAACCCTAACCCCACCCTAACCCTAACTTCAACCATTACCCTAACCCTAAACCTAACCCTTAACATTAACACTTACCCTAAACCTAACCCTAACCTAACCATAACCCTAAGCCAAAACTTATCCTAAACTCTACCACAACCCTCACCCTGAACCTAAACTGTAAAACTAAATCCTAAACCTAACCCTTACCCTAACAATAACCATAACAGTAACCTAACCGTAATACTAACGTAACTCTAACCCTAACCCTAACACTATCCCTAGCCCTAAACCTAACACTATACACTATGTTTAACCCTAACCCTAACATGTGTTCATATTTGAGTGTAAACAAGGGCACAGCAGCCAAACAAACCCTAACCCTAACCCTAACCTAACCCAAATCCTAACCCTAACATTACCCTAAACCTATCCCTATCCCTAACCCTAGCCCTAAGCATTAACAAAAATATAAACGAAGCCCAAACCCTACACCTAACCTCACCCTAATCTAACCGTATCCCTAAACCTAACCATAATTCCTAACCCTATCCCTAAATTTAACCCTAACCCTAAAACTTCCCCTAACCATAACCTAAAACTTACACTAACAGTAACACTTACCCCAACCGTAAGCTTAACACCAATGCTAACTATAACCCTAACCCTAACCCTAACGGTAATCATAAACCCTAACCATAAACCTAAACCTAAACCTAACCCAAACCCTAAACCTAACCTAATCCTAACCCTAACACTAACACTAACACTAACCTAACCCTAAACCTAACAGTAAACCAATACCCTAAACCTACACTAAACCTAACCCTAAAGCTAACCTTAACCCAAACCCTAAACCTAACCCTAACCCTAACCCTAAACTTAAACCCTAAACATAACCCTAACCCTAACCCATATCTAACCCTCACCCTAACCCTAACTTTAACAATAACCTAAACTATTCATAAACCTAACCCTAAACCTAAGCATAAACTCAAACGTAAGCCAAGCCCAAAACCTAACCCTTACCCTAAACCTAACCCTAACCTAACAATAAACCCTAACCCCAACCCTCACCTTAACCCTAACTCATCCTAACACTAATCTAACACTAACCATAACCATAACCCTTACACAACCATAAGCTTAACACCAATCCTAACCCTAACACTAACCCCAAACCCTTACTCTAACCTAAACATTAAGCTAACCCTATCCCTAAACTCTAATGCAAACTCTAACCCTGAATCTAACCCTAAACCTAACTTTAAAATAACACTAAACCTAAACAATAACCCAAACCTAACCCTAAACCTAACCCTAACCCTAACACTAACCCAAACCCAAACTCTCAACACTTACCCTAACCTAACCTTAAAGCTAACCCTAACACTAACACTAACCCTAACCCGAACAAAACCTGAACCCCAACCCTAACCATAAACTAAACTTAACACTAACATAAAACAAACCCTAACCTTAAGCCTAAACCTAACATTAAACCATAACTATTAACCTAAACATAACCGTAACCATAACCCTAACCCTACCCACATACCTACCAAAACCCTAACCCTAATGTAAACCTAACCTAACCCGGATGCAAACTTTAACCATAACCTTAAGCATGAACCCAAATCCTAAACCTAATCCAAACCTTAACCCTGTCCCTAAACCTAAACCTAACCTAACCCTAACCGTAACATTAACCCTAAATCTATACTCTAACTCTGCCCTAAACCTAAGCTCAACCTAACCCTAACCCAAACCTTAACACTAATATTAAGCCTAACCCTTACCCTAATCCTAACCCTAACACTAACACTAAACCCTAACCCTAACCCTAAACTTAACCCTTATACTAAACCTAAAACTAAACCCTAAAACTAATCCTAACTCTAACTCATATCTAACACTAACCCTAATCCTTACCCTAAGCATAACCTTAACCATTACTCTAACTGTAACTGTAAACCTAACCTCAACACTTAACCTTAACATAAACCCTAAACCTAATCCTAAACTTAACCCTAACCCTAACCCTAATCTTGACATTAATGATAAACCTAACCATAAACCTAACCCTAACTCTTAGCCTAACCCTAAACCTAACCCTAATCTAAACCCTAATGATAAACCTAACACTAAAACTAACACTAACCCTAAACCTAACCCTAACCACTTATCCTAACTCTAACCCTGAAACTAAACCTAAACCTAACCCTAATCCTAACCCTAAACACTAACCCAATCCTAACCCTAAACCTAACCATAACCCTAACACTAACCCTAATCCAAACTCAAAACCCTAAAACTAACCTAACCCTAAAGCTATCCCTAACAATAACACTAACCCTAAGCCTAACCCTAACCAAACCCTAACCCAAAACCATACCAAAAACTAAATTTAACACTAACCTAACCCAAACCCTAAACTTAACCCTCAACTTAACCCTAAAACCTAACCATAAACCTAACCCTAACCATAATCCAAACCCTAACTCTACCCATATCCTTAACCAAACCCTAACTCTAAACTAAACTTGATGCTAATCCTAACCATAACCGTATGCATAAATCCAAATCCTAAACAAAGCCCTTACCCTAATCCTAACGCTAAACCTAACCGTAACCTAAACCTAAACCTAACACTAACCCTAAGCCTAACCCTAACCCTAACACTAAAACCTATCCCTAAACCGATCCTCCACTCTTACCCTAAACCTAAACCAAAAGCCTAAATCTAACCCTAACCCTAAGCCAAAACATAACCTAAACCCTAATCCTAACCCTAACCCTAACCCTAAACCAAACCCTAACCCTAACATAAACTTAACTCTAACTCTAAACCTAACCCTTCCCCTAACCCTAATCATAAACCCTAACCATAACCCTAACCCTAAACTTAGCCTTAACACTAATCTTCACCCTGACGTAACCCTAACCCTAATCCTAACAGTAACTTAATCCTACCCTGAAACCTAAACCTAAACCTAAACCTGTCCTAAACCTAAACCTAGCCCAAACCCTAACCCTTACACTGACACTAAACCCTAATCCTACACCTAACCTCAACCATTACCCTAACCCTAAACCTAATGATAAACCTAACCCTAACCGTAACCCATAAGTAACCCAAATCCTGAGCCTGACTTAACCCTAACGAAAACCCGAACCCTAAACCTAAACCACACCATAACCCTAACATAACCATAACAATAAGCCTAACCCTAACCCTAAAACCTATCCCTAACCAAACCCTCACACAAACGCTATACCTAACTGTAAACCTAGCCATAATACCTAACCATAACCCTAAACCTAAACCTAACCCTAACACTTCCCCAATCATTAGAATAACCCTAACCCTAACCTAACCCTAATCCAAACCCTTAACCTAACCTTAGCCTAAACCCTAACCATACCCTAAACCTAACGCTATCCCTAACCCTAATGCAAGCTCTAACCCTAAACCTAAACCTAACCTTAACCCTAACCATATCCCTTAACCTAAACAAACCGCAACCTTAACCCTAAGCCTAAACTAAACCATAACCCTAATATAACACTAACCCTAATGGTAACCCAAACCTAAACCCTATCCCTAACCAAACCACAACCTTAATGCTAACCCTAACCCTAAGTCTAAACTTAACACTAACCTTAATCCTAAACCCTAACACTAACTTAACCCTAACCCCAACCCTAAGCATGTGTTAACATTTGAGTGAAAGCAAGTGCATAGCAGCCATACAAACCCTAAACCTAACCCTATCCCTAAACCCTATCCCTATGCAAACACTAAATCTAACCATAAACCCTAACCCTAACCTCAGTCATTACCCTAACCCTAAACCTAAACACTAACCCTAACCCTAACCCTAACCCTAAACACTAACCCAAACCCTATTCCTAACCCTAACCCTAACCTAAACCTAACCATAACCAAACGCTTACCCTAAACTCAAACTTTACCATAAACCTAAACCTAAACCCAAAACATAAATCTTAAACCAAACCCTTACCCTAATGATTAACATAATTCTAACCTAACCATAACACTAATCTAAATCTAACCCTAACACTAACACTAACCCTAAACTCAACCCTCATCCTATACACTAAGTCCAACCCTAACCCAAATCCTATCCCTAAGAATAAACCCAAACCTAAACCAACCCCAAACCGTAACCCTAACCCAAACCCAAACCTTAATCTAACCCTAACCCTAAACTTTAATCCTAACTCTAACCCTGAACCGAAACCTAAACCTAAACTTAAATCTAACTCTATGACTAAACCCGAACCCAAACCTAACACTAACCCTATCCCTAAACCTAAACTCTTGCCATAAAACTAATCCTAACCTTAACAATAACCCTAACCCTACCCATATCCTTAATGAAACACTTACCCTAACTTAACCCTCACCTAAACCTGACACTAAACCTAATCATAACATTAAGCAAAAACCCAAACACTAAACCAAACTCTAACCCTAACCCTAACACTAAACCTAACCCTAACCTAACCCTAAACCTATCCCTAAATCTAAACCCTAAACCTGCCCTAAATTTTACCCTAAACCAAACCCTAACACAAATCCTAACCCTAACCCTAAGCCTAACCCGTACACTAACACTAACTCTAACCCTAAACCCTAACCATAACCCTAAACTCAACCTTTACACTAAATCTAAAACTAAACCTTTAACTTAACCCTAACTCTAACCCCTATCTAACCCTAATCCTGATCTTAAATATATCCCTAACCCTAAGCCTAAACTGAACCACAACCTTAACCCTAACCCTAAACCCTAATGCTTACCCTATCTTCAACCCTAACCTTAACCCTAACCCTAACCCTAACCATTACCCTAACCAAACACTAACCCTAACCCTTAAACAAACCCTAACCATAACATAATCCTAAAGCTAATCCCAAACCTAAACCCTATCCCTAACCAAACCGTAATACTAACCCTAACTGTGTGATCACATTTGAGTGAAACCAAGTGTATAGCAGCCAAACATACCCTAAATCTAAACCTAACCCTAACCCTAACACTAATTCTAACCTTAACCCTAAATGTAAAATCTAAAGATACCCTGAACTTAAACGTTACCATAAACCTACCCCATCTAAGCCTAACACGAACCCTTAATTCTAACCCTAACCCTAACCTCAACACTTACCCTAATCTATACCTTAACCCTTAATCTAATCCTAAACCTAAACCTAAACCTATCCCTAACCAAACCCTAACCCTAACCCTAAACTAACATTAACACTAACCTAAACGAAAACCTAAACTTAAACCTAACCCTAACCCTAAACCCTAATCATAACGCTAACCCTAACCATTTCCATAACCCTAACATTTCCCATATTAGTAACCAAGCCCTAACCCTAAAGTAACCATAAATTTAAACACGAAACCTATCCCTAACATTAACCATAAGCATAATCCGAACCCTAACACTAACCCTAAACCATAACCATAACATAAACTTAACTCTATCCCGTAGCCTAAACCTAAACCTAACTCTAACCCAAACCATAAACCCTAACCCTAATGTAACCCTAACCCTAACAACAACCATAAATATAAACCTAAACTCTAAGCCTAAACCTAACCCTAACCCTAACCTTAATCCTAAACCTAATCTAACCCTAACCCTAATCCTAACCACTGCAGTAATCCAAACTCTAACACTAACCATAAGTCCTAATCCTAACCCTAACCTTAACCCTAACCTAAACCTAAACTTAAATCTAACCCTAATTGTAACCCTAAATCCTAAACCAATCCCTAAATATAACCTAACCCTAAACCAATCCCTAACCGCACCCCAACCCTTAAGTAACCCTAACCCTAACGATAACCATAACCCTAACCCCGACACTAAACTAAACGTAAACCTAACTCTAACCCTATCCCAAACCAAACCCTAATCCTAACCCTAACCCAAACACTAATCCAAACTCTAAACCATAAACCCAACCTCAACCCGAACCCTAAACCTAACCCTAACCCTAACCTAACACTAACAGTAACCCTAACCTTAAACATAAACCCAAAACCTAACCTAATCCCTAACCCTAACCATAAATCTAACCCTAACCTAACCATAACACTAAACCTATCCCTAACTCTAACACTAACCCTACCCTAAACCCTAACCCTACCCCTTACACTAATCCAAACACTAAAATAACCCTTACCCTAACAGTAACCATAAGCTTAACCAGAACTCTAACCCTAAATGGTTTCTGTAACCTAACCCTAAACTTAACCCTAAATTAATCCTACCCTTAACCTTAACCAGGTGGTCAAATTTGAGTGGATGCAAGTGCATAGCAGCCAAACAATCCCTAACCCTAACCCTAACCCTAACCTTAACCCTAAACCTAAACTCTAACCATAACCATAAATCGAACCTTAAACCTAACACTAACACAATCCCTAAAATAACCATAACCCTAACCTAAACCTAACCCTAAACCTAACCCAGAACCTAACCCTAAACCTAAACCCTAACCCTACCCTAACCCTAAAACTAACCCTAACCCTAAACCAAAGCCTTACCCTAATCTGAACCTAACACTAAATGTAACCCTATACCTAACACTAAACCCTAATTCTAACTCAAACCCATACCGAAACCTAACCCTAACCTAAATGTAACCCTAACCCTAACCGTAACCATAATGCCTTAAACTAACCCTAAGCCCTACCCTTACCCTAAATGCTAACCCTAACATAACACTAAACCCTAACTGGTACCCAAACTCTAAACTAACCTTAACACTAACCTAATTCAAACACTAATCTTTACCCTAACCCTAAAATCTAACCATAACCGTAACCCTAATGGTAACCATAACCCTAACCTTATCCATATCCCTAACTAAACCCTAACCCTAATCTAACCCTAACCCTAAACCTAAACCTAACCTATACCTGACCCTACCCATAATGTAAACAAAACCCTAACCCTGACCATAACCCTAAGCCGAAACCTAACCATAACAGTAGCCCTAAACTAAGACACTAAACCTAATCTAACCATAAACCTAACGCTAAACCTAACCCTAACCCTAAACTAAACATAACCATAACTCTAACCATAACCCTATGCCTAAAACTAACCCAAACCCTAATCCTAACCCAATCCCTAACCTAACCCTAACCCTAAACTAACCCTAAACCTAACACTAAACCTAACCCTAACTCTAACTCTAAACCCTAACCCTAACCTAACCATAAAACTAATCCTAAAACTAACACTCAGCTAACCCTAACCGTAACCAAAACCTAACACAAACCCGAACCCTAAATTAACCCTAACACTAACATAAACAAAAACCTAACCTTTACCATAATCCTAAACCTAAACCCTAACCATATCCCTAACGATTACCGTAACCATAACCCTAAATCTACACATACACTAACCCTAATGCTAACCCTAACTTTAACCTAACCCTAACCCTAAAACCTAACACTAAACCTAAACCTAACACTAACCCTAACACAAACCTAACCCTAAACTAACACTAATGCTAACTCTAACTCTAAAATTAAGCATAAACCGAAACACGAAACTAAGCCTTAACCGTAACCCTAAACTTTACCCTAACCCTAACCTAACCTTAAATCTAATGCAACCACAACCCTAACCTCAACCCTCAACCTGCCATAAACCTAAAACCTAAACATAACCCTTACACTAACGCTAACCCTAACCCTAACCTAACCCTAACACTAACCTGAATCTAACCCTAACCCTAATCCTAACACTAAACCTAACCCAACACTTACACTAAACCCTAAGCCTAACCCTAACCCTAATCCTAACCCTAACCATGTGTTCATATTTGTGTGAAAGCAAATGCATAGCAGCCAAACAAACCCTAACCCTAAGCCTAACACTAACACTAAAGCCTAATCATAACCCTAAATACTACCCTAACTCTAACTGAATCCCTAACCTAACCCTAACCTATCCATAAACCTTACCTTAAACCTAAACCCTAACACTACCCTAAACCTAAACCTAAACCTAACCCAAACCCTAACCCAAAACTTACCGTAAACCTAACACTAACATTAACCCTACCATAACACTAAACCATAATCCTAACTCTAACTCTAAACCAAACCCGAACCCTAACCAAACCGCAACACTAACCCTAACCTTAACAATAAACCTAATCCTAAACCTAACCCTAAACCTAACCCTAACACTGAGCCCAAACCACAGCCAAACCATAAACCTAACAATTACCCTAACCCTAACCCTAACCCTACCTCTAAACCAAACTCTAAATCCTAACCCTAACTGAACCCTAAACCTAACTGTAACCCTAACCCTAACCCTCACCTAACCGTTAACCTAACACTAACCCTAACCATAAACCTAAGACTAAAAACTAACCTTAACCAAACCCTAATCCTAATGCTAACTCTAACACTAAATCTAACACTAACCCAAACCTCAACCCTCACCCTCACCCTAACCCTAACCCTAAATACTAACCCTAACCTAACCCTAAGCCTAAACCAAAACTCTAAACCAAGACCTAATCTTATCTCTAATCTTAAACCTAACCCTAACACTAGCCTAAATGTACCCTAAATGTAACTGTAAACCTAAGCCTAAACCTTACCCTAACCCAAACCTAATCTTAAATATAACCCTAACCTTAACCTAAACATAAACGTAACCCTATCTCTAGACCCTAACCTAACTTAACCCTAAAGCTAGCCGTAACACTAACCCTAACCCTACCCCAAACCAAACCCTAACCCCAACTCTAACCCTAAACGAACCCTAACACTAATCTAACACAAACCCTAAACTTAACCACAACCCTAACACTAAACCCTAACCATAACCCTAACCCTAAAAGAAACCCTAATCCTCACACTAAACCCTAAGCCTAACACTAACACTAACCCTTACCCTAACCCTAACACTAAGTTCACATTTGAGTTAAAACAAAGGCATAGTAGCCAAACAAACCCTAACCCTTATCCTAATGTTACCAAATCAAACCCAAACCTAATCTTAAATATAAATCTACCCGTAACCTAACCCTAAACCTAACCCGCACCCTAACCCTCATTCTAACACTACCTCAAACCCTAAACCCTATACCTAACTAAGCACTAAACCTAACCCTAACCCTAACCATAACCCTGACCAAACCGTAACACAATCCCTAACCCTAACCTAACTGTAAACCTAACCCTAAAAAATAACCGTTACCAAACCCTAACCCTAACGCTAACCCTAACCTTAACCCTAAATGCTAACCCTTACCTAACCCTTATCCTAACACTAACCCTAACCCTAAACATAAACCTAAGCTTAAACCACACCTTAACCCTAAGCCTAAAACTTACCTTTAAAAACTAACACTATCCCTAACCCTAAACTTAACCAAACCCTTACCCCAAACTTAACACTAAACTAACCTTAACATTAACCTAAACCAAAACCTTACCTTAACCCTTACCCTAACCCTAAGCCCTAACCATAACCCTAAAATTAACCGTAACAAAAACCTTAAACTTACCCATATAACTAACCAAATCCTAACCCTAATCGAACCTTAAACCTAAAACTAAACCTCACCCTAACACTAACCTTTAACCTAACCCAAATCTAACCCTAACACTAGCCCTAACACTAAACCAAACCCTAATCCTAAATGAACCTTCACCCTAACTCTAAACCTTTGTCCAAACCTAACTCTAACACTAAACCTAACCCTAAACCAAACCCTAACACTGCCCTAACCCTAATCCTAACACAATCAATAATCCAAATCCTAAACTAAAACCTAACCCTAAACTAACCTTAATCCTAACCCTAATGCTAACCCCATACCTCACCCTAACTGAAACCTAAACCCTAATCTTAACTCTAACTCTTACCCTAACCCTAACTTTGCATGCACATTTGAGTGAAAACAAGTGCATAGCAGCCAAACAAATCCTAACCTTAACCCTAAACCTAACCTCAAATCCAACCCTGGCACTAATCCTATCCATAACCTCATGTTCACATTTGAGTGAAGCAAGTGCATAACAGCCAAACAAATCCTAACCCTGACCTTAAACTTAACCCTAATGATAAACCCTAAGCATAACACTAAATCTAACCTTAAACCTAACTCAATCCCTAACCTAACTGCAACACTAAGCTAAACCTCACAGTAAACCTAACACTCACATTAACCATAAACCTAAACCATAACTCTACCCTAACCCGAAACTTAAAAATAAACTTAACCCTAAACCAAAACCTAATCTGACCCTTACACTAACCCTAACGCTAACATTAACCCTAACCCTAAACCCTAATCCTAACTCTAAACCTAAACCTAACACTAACCCTGACCTAAACCTAACTCTAACCCTAACCCAAACCTAAACCTAA
>JAQZBX010105484.1:0-10846 GCA_029593785.1 Cabassous unicinctus
AGTATGATGTGTGCAATCTGCTCTCAAGTGTTCACAAGATAGATGGATGATAGATTAGATAGAAAGAAAGAAAGAAAGATAGATACAGCAAAGGTTGTAAAATGTTAAAATTGGTGATTTGTGTACCTGGGGGTGGGGGGTTGTTGGAATTCTCTCTATCGGGTTTGTATTGTTTTTATAACTGTCCTTTAAGTTTGAAATGATTTCAAAATAAAAAGTTAAATTGTTTTATAAAGAAGTGAGTTCCTTCAAAGTCAATTCAACCTCTAAAGAGAGCTGTTCGATCTCCAGAATCTCATCAAGAGACTTGGGACTTTTCTTTTTTTGGTCTTTCCTCAAAAGAAATATTGAATTCTCTTTCAGCAGCAATTAAAATGCTGCTGCTACTTAAGAGACTATATTTTTGCTGAAATTGATGCTTGGTGGATTTATGATTATCAGGATGATGTTTTTTAAATAATATTTAGATATGAATCTAAATAAATTATTTCCACATTAAAAAAAAAAAAATCTCAGGGAGCGGGTATAGCTCAGTGGTTGAACACCTGCTTCCCATGTATGAGGTTCAATCCCAGGTACCTCCTCAAAAAAATAATAAATAAATAAATAAATAAATAAATTCAATGGTTAACATCCTAAAAAACAAACTTACAAACAAAAAAACAACTCAGACACAATGAGATACCACTTGACTACTAGAATGGGTATTACTAAAAAAAAAACAAAACACACAAAAAAACCCAAAACAGAAAGTAACAAGTGGTGCTGACAAGGATGTGGAGAAATAGGTACCCTTGTACCTTGGCAGGAACTTATAATGGTAGAGTCACTGTGGAAATTAGTTTGGCAGTTTCTCATGAAGTTAAACAGAACTACTACAAGATGCAGCAATCCCCCTTCTAAGTATATACTCAAAAGAATTGCATGCAGGAAGTCGGACAGATGTTTGTGCACCAGTGTTCATAGTGGCATTATTCACAGTGGCTAAAAAGTGGAAGCAGCCCAAATGTCCATCAGCAGGTGAAGGGATACCTGAAACGTGGTATACAGGTACAAGGGAGTATATTCAGCCTTAAAAGGAATGAAGTTCTGAAACCTGCCACTACATGGATGAAACTCGAAGACATCGTGTTTAGTGAAATAAGTCAGATAGAGAGAACAGATATTGTATGATTTCATTTATATGAAATAGCTAAAATATGCTAACTTATTGAGACACGAAGTAGAAGACAGGTTACCAGGGGTGGGGGGGGGCAGGGACAATGGGGAGCTAATGCAATAGGAATGTAGGTTTTCCTTTTTGAGTGAAAGGAAAGTTCTAGTAATGGAAGGTGGTAAGGGTCCTACGACATTTTGAATGTGATTAATACCATTGAATGGTCTGCTTTGGGAGTGGTTAGAATGGGAAAGTTTGTGTTGTATATATGTCTTCACAAGGTAAATAAAAAAAGAGCCACTAAAAACAATGAAAATTAAATGTAATACATGATTCTGGATATGATCTAAAAATGGAAGAGAAAAGGCTCTAAAGGACATGATTGGGACACATGAAAAAATTGGAATATAGATTGTAAGCTTTATATATGTGTTAAATTTTTTGAACTTGGTAACTCTACTTAAGGTGGTCATATAAGTGAACATCTTGTTAGGACATGCACATGAAAGGATTATGTGTTAAAGGAGTGTGATGTATACAACCTACTCTCAAATAATATCTCAGAAAATAGATAAACAGACTGACAGACAGACAGATAAATGGGTATAGCTGATATGACAAACTGGCAAATGTTAAAATTGGTGGGCCTAGATATCTGGGGAGGGTATGTCAAGGTTCTCTGTTTGAGTTTTATTTTTGCAACTGTCCTGTAAGTTGGAAATTATTTCTAAATAAAAAGTTTAACATTAAAAAAAACAACACCTTTATTAGAGAGGGGATGGGCAGCAAGGCCAGCAAATGTATAAATCACGTAAGAGCTAGTGCTGCTGGGAGAGATTTAGTCCCTCAGTTGATGAGTATTTATTGAGCACTTCCTATGGGCTGGCACTCTTCCAGGCCCTGGGGATACATTAGTGAGTAAGATGAGAATAAGGGCCCAAAGCAACTTGATTTTTAGTCTGGGAAGGTAGAACTCATCAACAAATGAAAGCCATTATTTCAGGCAGCCATGATTGGCAAGAGTAAGACTGGAAATGGGAGAGTGTGAAAAGGGAGAGGCCGTATTAGATAACGTGAGAAGATCTCTAAGAAGGTGGAACTGAGCTAAGATCTAAATGATGAAAAGAAATGTGCAATCGAGTCATGGCGATGAGCATCCCAGGCCCAAGGAACAGCAAGCCCAAGCGTCTGAGGCAGGAATGAGCCTGGTGTGTTCGAGAAACAGTGGAGAAGCTCGTGTGGCTTCTAGGTTAGGGAGCGAAAGATCTGACACGTGGTGGGAGAGGAGGGCGAAGGCCAGGTTTTTTGGAGCCTTGTGGACTGAGGTAGGGAGTTGAGATTTTATTCTAATTGCAATAGGAAACCCTTAGAAGTTTTAAGCAATGCAGAAATACGGTTTGACTTTTTTTTTAAAAAACAATCTCCATGGCTGCTTTATGGAACATTAACTACACGGAGGAGCAAGAGTAGAAGGGCAATGACCTGTTAGGAGGGAAAAAGAGTATTTGTCATTGGGAAAAAAAGCAAAACAGAAAACCAAACAAGTCTGCTGATTACTCTCACCAGTGTCCATATTTGGGAGGCTATCGTCACGTCCTCTCACCTGCCGTGTCCTCTCACCTGCTGTGTCCTTTTACCTGCCGTGTACTCTCACCTGCCGTGTCCTCTCACCTGCTGTGTCCTCTCACCTGCCGTATACTCTCACCTGCCGTGTCCTCACCTGTCCTCCACAGTTGCAGTCAGAATCAACCAGGGTATTCTGGTTTGTGTAACTGGCTTCCAGGTCTTGCCAAGTTTGATTTCTGGACGAGAACCCTTGTTGTCAGTCTAGTTGGTAGCCTACAGTGATTTCTGGGAATCTGGCTCACAATTCATGTTTTATCTTGATTTTGGCCAGTCTCCTCTTGGGGTTAATGTAACCTTAATGTGCCTATTAGCTTGATAAGTTGATTATGACAATAGAGAAACTCTTCAAGTTTCAAAATCAAATCACCTCATGACCCCAATTTTTTTTACACCCAGAGAGTACATCAGGCCTTGTTTGGTCTAAACAGTGTCTCTTTAGCAGGGAATGTGTGATAACAGTGTCTATTCTTTGTATGGCACTGTATGATTTGCTGTAAAATCTGTGCATACTATTTTGGGTACGTATTAGCTCATTTGACCCCCAGGCAGAAAGGAAAGATATTAATACTATTCCATTTTACAGATGAAGAAAGAGAGATTCAGAAAGGTTGAACAAAATCTTTGGAAAGGCTTTTGTACATGATAAATGGTTGCTTTTAATTTCAAGCTTTCTTCTCAAGTATCCACATTTTTCCACATAGTACTTTTTGAAATTCTAATTATCTGTGATCTTCTGAAGACAAAAAGAATGTGCCATCAAAATACTCAGAAATGACGTGTAGTCACCAATCTCTGGCTTCCTGTCCATCCCTGAATTAGATACTTTATCCAGTTCAAGGGAAGGAAATAATAATATGTAGAAGTGATTGGAGTTGAGACTCTTGAGAGTTCCATTAGGAGATTATTACAATTGTTCATCAGAAAAAGTGAAAAAGGCACATCTCCTTTTCACCAATAATGTGAGGCTAAACCAGGACAATGATGGTAACCTCTCTGAAAAGAGAGGGCGGGAGTAAAAGGGTCACAGGAGGTCAGTTCAGCAGGGCTTGAAAGTTGATCAGGTATGGAGAACAAGGAAGAGGGTGGAGATACACTTTACATCTAGTAGGCACTCAATAATTATAATACATTGTTTGAGTTAAGAAGACAATAATGGGGCTTAAACAATATTAGCACTATGCCCAGCATTGTAATTTACAAGCATCATTATCTTGAGTCTTCACAGGATGTTATACTTAGGCTAAGTTATACTTCTATACTTGTTATACTTCTATAACAAATATCTCCAAAATATCAGTGGCTTACATCAACAGAAATTTATTTTTTGCTCGCATTAATGCCGGTTTTGGGTTCTTCTCAATTCTATTCCATGCTATCTTCATTTAGGCACCTGGGCTGAAGAAGCAGCCCTTATCTGGGAATCATGGGTCTCCTGGCAGAGGGAAAAGTTAAGATGGCTGAACTACATGACACTCTTCAAGCTTCCGCTTGGAAGTGGCACATCTCCTTTTCACCATTATTTCCATTGGCCAAAGCAAGTGACATGGCCAACCTCGACGTCAGCGAAGCAGGAGTGTATCATCCTCCCATAGGGAAAACAAAAGTATTAAACAATAATATAATCTACCAAAGCCAGGAATGTGATTATCCCACTTAAAGATAAGGAAACTGAAGCACAAAGAGTCTAAGTAACTCGCTTATGAGCCCACAACTAGTAGGTAATGAAGTTGGAATTAAACTTAAGCAGTTTGGCTCCTTACCATTAAACTCTACTTCCTAGAAAACATTTTCAGAATCCCAGGTTCTCGCTTCAATTCTGCCTCTAAGTAACTATAACCTTGGGGAGGACTTCAGTTACAATTCTCTCTAATGAGCATTATGTTACCCATCCTGTTTCAGAGTTGCTTCAAGTGCAAAGCAACTTGGTAGGTGAGAAAGCCCTTTGAAAAAGTACTAAATTATTTTTATTTGCAAAGCAATACTATTAATAACTGCCCAAGGATGAGCTTCACTCAGTGAGATGCTTCCTGTACATACCGTGGTCAACCTACTACTTCTGAGGAGTGAGACATGACAATACTTGGCAAAGCAATCACATTGGTCTGTAGCTCTCTTGTTCCAAGTGTCTATGTTTTGGGGATACGGGTACAATCAGAGGAGTGAATGGTGCCCAGATGCTGTACACACAGACTGTGCTAGATAAAGTGGAGCCAAGATAGTACTGGAGGTTTCAGTTATTGGAACAAATACATTTCCTTTTTTTGTTAAGCCAGTTTGAGTTGATTTCTTGCACTTTCAACCCAATACACTTTTTAATAATACCAACTCTTTCTAGACCTCTTGGTTTCCACTGCTAGGCTCTAACCCCAGCTTTTCCTCCTTGGCTCTTGTGCTGACTCTGGCCACTCCCTCTGCTCCCCCAAAGGGACCATTTTACAAGAGTCTAGCCTGTGTAGTCTTCTCTTCCCTTGATACTTACTGCCTTGGTGACCCTGCTCACTGCCCTGGCTTCAGCAATCCCCTCAATGTGAAATTTCATAAGCCAGAAGAGGTAAGAGGTGCCCAACTTGACCATACTGGTAGACAGCATCGGCAAGCTTGATTTCATTAATTCCCCTCAGTTTCTCCCCCTGGTCATTAACCCTTGTATCTTGCATAAAAGTGTGGATGATGAAGTATGGTGTACACAAAGTATGAATCTGGAGTGTGTAAATGGGTGTCTTCTCTCTACACCCCCATCCCCACCACCAAATGGGATTTGGTATACTCTTCTTTTCTCCTTCTTGCTGCTTCTTTTTATTATTGACTTTTGAAAACTATAAAATTTGTGGTTAAAAATTAAAATAATACCTCATCCCACACTCCAGGTGTAGCACATATTAAGAGTTTGTGTACATTCTTCCAGATCTTTTTCTATGCACAGATATGCTTATGTTCGTGGGCATCATTCCACATCGCCAGCTTCTTTCTCATTTTCTTTTCTCTTTCTTCACTTTTGCTTTCTTCCACTGTTATTCTTCCTTTAATCCTTATGTCTCCCACATATATCCATAAAGACAACACATATATCTAACCCCAGGGCCACTGCCTATGGTTAAGCATTGTACAACTCCAGGGGGTGCTATGCATTAGCTTCCTTGTGAATGCCTCCTTATACTTACAGAATAGTGTGCTACAGTGTTTGTGAGGCTTTCATAAAGTCCTTTATAGATTCCATTTTTCAAAATCTATTTTTTATTGAAGTATATCATTCATGCATGAACATGAATAAACAATAAGTGTATAGTAAAGATTGTGAATTTACAAAAAAAAAATACATAACATCATACAGAGGCCTCAAATATCACCCCTCCACCAACACTTTGAATTGTTGTGAAACATTTGTTACAAACTTTGCAAGAGTATCGTCAAAATATTACTTCTAACTATAGTCCCTGTATTAGTCAGCCAAAGGGGTGCTGATGCAAAATACCAGAAATCGGTTGGCTTTTATAAAGGGTATTTATTTGGGGTAGAAGCCTATGGTTACCAGGCCATAAAGCATAAGTTACATCCCTCACCAAAGTTTATTGCCATGTGTTGGAGCAAGATGGCTGCCGATGTCTGCAAGGGTTCAGCCTTCCTGGGTTCCTCTCTTCCCGGGGCTTGCTTGTCTTCGGGCTCAGCTCCTTTGCTATCTCCACAAGGTCATCTGTAGACTATTAGGCTCTCTAGGTTTTGCCTATCTCCACAAGGCCAGCTGTAGACTATCAGGCAAATAGCTCGTCTCTTTTCCCAGGGCCTTCTCTCCTTCCTCAAGACCAGGCTCCTCTGTGTGCTTACTTCCCAGGGCTCCAGCTCAGAACTCAGCATCAGAACTCCAACATCAAAACTCCAACTAACTCCTCTGCTCTGGCATGTAGTTTTATCTCTGAATCCCGGCCCACCAAGGGGAAGGGACTCAACGTCCTACTGACATGGCCCAATCAAAGCTCTAATCATAATTTAAGCACACCCAGAGGAATAGACCATTTTACAAACATAATCCAATATCTATTTTTGGAATTCATAAATAATGACAAACTGCTACAGTCCCTATCTTACATTTGGTGTATTTTTTCCCCAACCCACCATATTTTAAAAAAATATATTTTATTACAAAGGTTGTGACCTTGCAAAATCATACACATGTGTAGAATTCCCATACAACATCCCTTCACCAACATACCACACCATGCTAGAACATTTAGATTACAGATTATGAGATAATATCATCAGACTATTAGCACCAACCATGGTCCATAGCATACATTTGGCACACTTTTTCTATGCTCACCCATTATCAACACAGTACATCTTTGGCATTGATGCAAGAATATTATAGTATTGCTGTTAACCACAGTTTACAGGTCACAACAATTGTAGTTTTCCCATGCTTCTCCACATTCCCACCACCCTGCAATAGTGATGTACATCTACTCTAGCTCACAGAAGGGCACTCTTGCATTTGTACCCTCAACCACAATTCTCTGGGTTCACTGTGTTATTCAGTCCCTAGATTATTCTTTAGCTTACTTTCAATTGACATTTACTTCCTCAGACTACCCTTTTCAGCCACAACCTCATTTATAAACCAGTGGCTACTCACTATAATGTGTTACCATCAACTCTATCCATTTCTACACTTTTAGTCAAGTTAATTAAAGCTTCTACATACATTAAGCATCAGTAGTTCTTCTCAACCCTCCTCTTATCTCCTGATAACCTATACTCTAAGTTTTAACTCCATGTGTTTATTCTTCGTATTTAGTTCATATTAATGAGACCATGCCATATTTGTCCTTTTGTGTCTGGCTTACTTTGCTTAGTATAATGTCTTCAAGATTCATCCATGTTATCACATGTATCCCAATTTCATTTCTTCTTACTGCAGCATAGTATTATATTGTATGTATGTACCACATTTTGTTTATCCATTCATTAGTTGATGGATATTTGGGTTGTTTCCATCTTTTGGCAATTGTGAATAACGCTGCTGTGAACATCGGTGTGCTGATGATTGTGTCATAGTTTTTAGTTCTTCTGGATATATTCCTATTAGAGGAATTACTGGATCATATGGCAGTTCTATATTTAGCTTCCTGAGGAACTGCCAAACTGTCTTCCACAGAGGCTGTACCATTTTACAGTCCCACCAACAGTGAAGGAGGGTTCCTATTTCTCCATATCCTCTCCAACACTTATTGTTGTCTATTTTTTTAATAATGGTCATTCTATGTGGTGTTAGACGGTATCTCATTGTTGTTTTAATTTGCCTTTCCCTAATAGCTAGTGATATGGAACATTTTTTCATGTGCTTTTTGACCACTTGTATTTTCTCTTAGGAAAAATGTCTATTTAAATCTTTTGCCCATTTTTTAATTGGATTGCTTGCTCTTTTATTGTTCAACTGTATGATCTCTTTATATAAAATGGAAATCAAACCTTTATCGGATATGTGGTTTCCAAATATTTTCTCCCATTCAGTGGGCTGCCTTTTTACCTTCTTGGTGAAGTCCTTTGAATCCCAGAAGTGTTTAAGTTTGAGGTGGTCCCATTTTTCCATGTTTTCTTTCGTTGTTCGTGCTTTCAGTGTAAGGTTTAAGAATCCACCATCAACCACCAAGTCTTGAAGATGTTTCCCTATATTTTCTTCTAGAAGCTTTATTGTACTTGCTTTTATATTTAGGTCTTTGATTCATTTTGAGTTAATTTTTATATAATTTGTGAGATAGGGGTCTTCTTTCTTTCTTTTGGCTATGGATATCCAGTTCTCCCAGCAACAAATTTGTTGAATAAACTGTTCTTTTCCAAGCCTTTCTTTGACAGGCTTGTCAAAATTCACTTGGTCATAGATGTGAGCATCTGTTTCTGACCCATCAGTCTGGTTCCATTGGTCTATGTGTCTATCTTTATGCCAATACCATACTGTTTTTACCACTGTAGCTAGGTAATATGATTTAAAGTCTGGAAGTGAGAGTCTTCCAACTTCACTTTTCCTTTTTAAGATGTTTCTGGCTATTTGGGGCACCTTACTCTTTCAGATAAATTTGATAATTGTATTTTCCATTTGTTTTAAAAATGCTGATGGGATTTTTATTGGGATTGCATTGAATCTGTATATCAATTTTGGTAGAATTGACATCTTAATGATATTTAGTCTTCCAATCGATGAGCATGGAATGTTCTTCCAATTATTTAGGTCTTTTTTCTTTCTTTTAGCAATGTATTATAGTTTTCTGAATGCAAGTGCTTTTCATCCTTGGTTGAGTTTATTCCTAAATATTTGATTTTTTATTTGCTATTTGTGATGGTTAGGCTAATGTGTCAACTCTGCCAGGTAATTGCGTCCAGGTGTTTGGTCCAGCAAACACTGGGCTAATTGTAATACTAGAGCATTTATGGACTTCGGTCACCAGTGAGTTTACTGCTTGGATGGCTAATTACATCTGCACCAATCAGGGAGATTGCATCAGCAATGGATGACACTTTTATCCAATCAGTTGAATGCCTTAAAAGGGGAAGTGATTTCAACATTCAGAGAGAATGTCCCAGCTCGTCTTTGGACAGCCAACTTCTCCCAGAAAGTCATCAAGGACCTTTCATTGGACTTCCTTTGGAGCCCCTGGCTTGCAGCCTGCCTGCAGAACCTGGACTTGTGCATCCCCACGGTCGCATGAGAGACTCTTATAAAATCTCATATTATTGACAGGTATCGCCTGTTGATTCTGTTTCCCGAGAGAACCCTGACTAATACACTATTGTAAATGGAATTTTTTTTCCTGACTTCCTCCTCAGATTGCCCATTACTAGTGAATAGAAATATCACTGATTTTTGCATATTGATCTTCAATCCTGACACTCTACTGAAATCATTTATTAACTCTAGCAGCTTTGTTGTAGATTTTTCAGGACTTTCTAGATATACAATCGTATCATATGTTAATAGCGAAATTTTTAATTCTTCCTTTCCAATTTGGATGCCATTTATTTCTTTTTCTTGCCTGATTGCTCTAACTAGAACATCTAGCACTATATTGAACAACAGTGGTGACAATGGGCATCCTTGTCTTGTCCCTGATCTCAACAGGAAAGCTTCCAGTCTTTCACCATTGAGTACAATGGTAGCTGTGGGTTTTTCTTATATGGCCTTTATCATGTTGAGAAAGCTTTCTTCAATTCCTATTTTTTATAATATTTTTATCAAGAAAGGATGCTGTATTTTGTCAAATGCCTTTTCTGTGTCAATTGATAAGATCATGTGATTTTTCTTCTTTGATTTATTAATGTGGTGTATTATGCTGATTGATTTTCTTGTGTTGAACTAGCCTTGCATGCCTGATATGCATGATACTTGATCATGATGAAGAATTCTTTTAATGTGTTGTTGGATTTGATTAGCAAGTCTTTTACTGAGTATTTTTGCATCTGTATTCATTAGAGAAATGGGGCTGTAATTTTCTTTTTTCATAATATCTTTATCTGGCTTTGGTATTAGGGTGATATTGGCTTCATAGAATGACTTTGGTAGCGTTCTTTCTTGTTCAATTTTTTGGAAGCGCTTTAGTAAGATTGGTATTAAATCTTCTTTGAATGCTTGGTACAACTCACCTGTGAAACCGTCTGGTCCTGGGCTTTTCATTTTGGGGAGCTGTATGATGACTGTTTCAATCTCTTTACTTCAGATTGTTTTGTTGAGGTCTTCTATTTCTTCTAGGGTTAGTGTAGGTTGTTTGTACATTCCTAGGAATTTTTCCATTTCATCTACATTGTCTAGTTTTTTGGCATAAAGTTGTTCATAGCATCTTCTTATGATCTCTTTTATTTCTGTGGGGTGAGAAATAATGTTCCCATTTTCATTTTTTATTTCATTTATTTGCATCTTCTCTCTTTTTTTCTTAGTCTAGCTAAGGGTTTGTTGACGTTAATCTTTTCAAAGGACCAATTTTCAGTTTTGTTAATTCTCTTTATTGCTTTTTGTTTTCAATTTCATTTATTTCTGCTCTGATCTTTGTTATTTCATTCCTTCTACTTGCTTTGGGATTA
>JAQZBX010105485.1:0-10846 GCA_029593785.1 Cabassous unicinctus
TCATTTATCTGGCATGGTCTCTTGAGTATTTTTATGGTGACCCCTGAGGCTGTTCTTTAAAGCGTCTGTCTACTCAACGGTTCCTTCATGGAGATTGTTATTTCTCCAAAACAGTCTTGTAGGAATTGCTCATGATAGTAATCTGCCAAGATTACCCCTTTACAGGTAGCATTTCAGTATCTCACTTTGAAAGTTGTTGATCTCACTCCAAGAAACATTCAGTTACTAATTCTTTCACCCATTTTAGCATATGGATGGGTTTCTTCACAAAATGTTTCCTTATTCTTGAAAAATATTTTGAAAACTGTAACATAAATAAATTGCTAGACTAATATAGAGATGTCTTATAGACATACCTGTGTTCTCTTGCAAGGTCCAGAATTTGTTCCATCTAAGCCTTGACCATTAAGAAATAAATTTTAAAATGATACCTACTTTTATCTGTCAAGAAATATATATAAACTAGAATTTTGAGCATATTAATTATTCAAATACATATGTATTTCAGTGCAAGTTGATTCTTAAATCCACATTTTAATGTTATGTATGATATGGAGTACTCCTCCTTATTAGTGCTGGCATTTTTTATACTTGAGGAATAAAATGATGCTCCAAACTTTGTACAGTAATATTTTATTTAATATTAACCTAAGTGACAAACTACTCTTAGTTTTCTATATTGAAGAATATATTACTTGTTATGACCAGGTTATGGAACAAATGTTAAAATGCACGAATGTTTATGAACGAAATAAACAACGTATTAGACTCAGAGAAGTTGGCTACTCGGGATTGGGACTTCTTCTTAGTGAAACACCTGTTAATACCTCTCTCATTAAAAACCTCACCAATCAAATCCTAATTACAGGTATGACTAAGGCTGATAGTGATAATACTCATACATTTTTAAAATGTTCTTAATAGCAAAGACATTATATTTGATGGTTTTCAGTTTTTTTCTTGGAGAGTTTTTTTTTTTTCCTTTTCTCCCATCAGGTTGCATTTTTTGTTTGTTTGTTTTGCTGTATTAGGGCTGGGGATTGAACCTGGGACCTTGTATGTGGGAAGCCAGTGCTCAACCACTGAGCCACATTGGCTCTTCAGATTGCTTTTTAAATTTTTTGTTATTTGATTCATCATTGTTTTCCTTGGACATTGTATCTTATGCAGCACTGTTGTTTTTGTCTCCCCATACCATAGTGCAGCAGTGCTGAGTACTCATTAGGCCTTTGGTAAATATTAACTGAGTAATTAATAATTAAGACAACATAACAAGAAAAGGACATTAGAGAAAATATGTATAAAAGATTCTTTTTTCTTCAAAAAGTTTAAATTCTTAAAGATAAAATGAAAACTAATTTCAGATATTTTGTTACCTTTTTTTTTTTTTTTTTAATGAACTTTTTTTTCAGTATTTACTACTGACTATGGACTTTATACCAGATGCTGGGGGTTCAAAAAGATTTGAGATATGAAAACAAAAACAAACAAAAAACATATAAGGTTCTTTGTCTTGAGTGGCTTACATTCTCATTGATAAGACATATACATAAAAAATAATGGTATAAAAGCCAAGTAGAATGGACAATAAGTTCAAGCAGTCAAAAGAAAAATAATTTAGCATTGACTGAAGGAAGGTATCAAACTTTCTAAACCTATTTCCTTTGTAAAATTTAAATATATCTATAATTCTTATTTTAAAATGAAACACTATTTCAGCATTTATACAACAATTCTCTCTGATTATTTCTGGAATTAATTTATTTCTTTCTGTTTTTTCCTCACTTTAGATCCTATTATTAATTTCAAAGATCTGTTATCTGTGGTATATATGTCTCATAGAGCATATGTAAATGTGAGAGTGGTCATCTGCAGAAAGGTTTGTAAACTTTTAAAATACATTTAAAAAATAGCAGTATGATTATACTCTGAATAACTTTTTCAAGTGAGTTTTGTACCAGATATAAATTTTAATTTATTAAAATTAAATGACATAATTTTATAAATAGTTTCCTTTTTGAAGTAAATTAATTTCATATATTCATAAAAATCAACTTATAAATCAATTTATGAATCATATATTCATAAAATATTAGCTCTACATGGTCCCCAGAAATATGCCTTTTCCAAAGTCAGAAATTTATTATCAGAGAATAGTCAATTTATCAAGAAACTTCAATGAGTATGAGCATTTCAAATTTATGTACTATTTTTAGAGTTGATGAATCTTTTGAACTTTGTCAAAAGAATTTTATATGATTTGATTTTGAGTTTTCTAATTATTTGCCTTCAATGCATCCTTTAATCCTTACCAAGTCAAGAAATAGTTATCCTGTGTGCCCCTTCCTGTTTATAACCGCCTCTCTCCTCTGCTGGTAACCATTGACCTGTCTACTATTTAATTTGTATCATTGCTTTTCTTTTTAATTTTACTCCCTAATTATGTCACAGTATATTTTTGTCATTTCATGTATATATACTTCTTTCTCTTTAATGATGGCATAGTTTTTATTCTATGGCTATTCTGTAAAAAATTATCTGGTTTGCTGTTGATGGGTATTTAGGTTGTTTCCTGTTTTTCTATAGTATAACTACTTTAAGGAACATCTTTTTACATATATATATCTTTGCATATTTGTGGTAAAATATCTGTAAGATATACTCCATGGAGTAAAATTCCTCCATTAAAAGGTATTTATGTTTTACATATTGATGGATTTGCCATATTGTCCTTCAAAACAACCGTATTGGTTTACATTTCCACAGCGAGTGGCAGTGACTGTATCCATGCTTGCTCCTCAACCCTAACAATTTGAAGTGGGTCATGTAGCTTGATCATTTCGATTCAGTATACAGTTGGATAGAAAAAGCTTTCAGTGCAGCCAGCTCCTATTGTATGTGTATAAATAAATATAAAATAAGTCTTATTTTATGGAAACTTTAAAGTCATAAAATTATGACAAGTTTCTTTGCCAAGCAAAGCTTAATTTGGACGAAAAATGTGGTATTCTGCACCAACAGAGTAGTGTTAGTTCACTGATTGATAGCATTAAAGAAGAAGGAAATTTCATCTATTGTGATTCATTGCTTTCTATCTTGGCATGAATTAGTTTCATTAATATTGAAATCCCTTCCAACATTATTGTCTTCTGCTGTGAAACTTGTCAGAATTAGAATTTCCATTAAGAGAGATATTCTAAACCCTGGGAGCCAAATATGAAGTTCTGTTCTTCACAGAAATTTATTACACAGAAGTGATGGAAATGTCTTAAAGCTCTTATCTGAATTTCTGAAAGTTTGTGAGAACTTGTTTTTATCCCCACCAAAACTGAAATCAGTTGGATAGTAGAGAACACATTACTATATCAAAGACTATTCTTTCAATTTCAAGTTCGTATCATCTTATAGCAGCATCCATCTAAATGGAATTTATTTTTCAGAATTAAAGTTTACTTTTGCTTTTGTTTCTACAATATTGCCATAACTAAAAATAATTTTTTGCAAAAGCAACCTTTAACTTTGAAAACAAACGAGACAGGGGAAATATTACTCTTGGTGTACCAACGTTCGATCAAATTATCTTGTGTGTCCTATTCAATGCCATAGCTCTAGTGCCTAGAACTGTGCCTGGCACATGGTAGATGCCTACTAATATTCGTAGAATAAATATTGTAGGTTCCTGGAAAATATTGAGGCTATAACATTTTTACATTTTATGCATACTATAATTCTATTTATAGTTTGCCTGACCAAATTAAATTAGTAACATGAGTGTCTTGGCATGTGGAGGATCTTTTTTATTACTTTTCATTGGTTTATATTTCAGCAAATATTTAAGTGCCTCCCTACTCTGTATACTGTGAATGAGAAAAATGCGGGTTAGTTAGAAACATGATGTCTTTTCTGCAAATAGTTTATAATCCACTTAAGAACATTCTTTTAAAAGTATGTCCTCTCACACTTTGTCATTGAATTAATTTCATGTTAAAATAACTGAAAAGAGACTATTTTAAATGTAAAATACTGTATACTTTTTGAAGAATCTTATATTCTTAATTTCTTTGCAGATTTTACAGATTTTGCAGTCCCAGCCAGATGCAGCACACCAAATATCGCAACAAGTGGGTTGGCAAGACACCTTAGTTAGGCTTTTTTTAAAAGCAAATTTTGAAAATGGAAATACTTTCAATAAGCCCAATAGAGTTGTCTTCGTGAAAGACAATGACAAAAATATTTCAGCTGAAGATATTAAGAGGAACTTCAATGAAAAGACAGATGAGTTAAAAATCAACTCTTTTACCTCAGCTAATATGTCTTCAGAGCCGTGGAGTTTGGAGGATAGACAGTCTCTAGATTCAAACATACCATTATTTCAAGAAGATAGCTCTGTGGAAGAAATGTCCTTAAAATCAGAGAATCAAGAAGAATTTTGGCAAAATAACCCTTCACATTTGAGTTTAGATCTCAGTGGAATTGACTCTTGTGAACTGAGTGATAGTGGAAGTCAAATACCAGACAGCCTGCCTAGCACACCATCCCCAATGGAATGTACTAAATCATTTTCTGTGCAGTCTGACAAAGAAAGCAGCATCACAAATGATATGGGCTTTAGTGATGACTTCTCTTTATTTGAAAGCCAAGAGGTAAAATTCTTTATCTGTTGAAATGCTTTTTGATTTTTCTAATCCTTAGAAAACTATGAGCAATTGTTAACAATGTCATATTTCATTCATATTCTGATTCTCATTATCTCAGATTTAGAACCGTAGAAGCCCTAAATTGTGAGTATCTTGAAAGCAAGCCACTGTCTTATTCATTCTTTTATCTCTAGGGCCTAGTGAAGTGCCAGGTTCAACAAGACACTTTTAAAATATGTTAAATGATTACAGTCAGTATGTGTGATGGTTCTTATGATAGGCTTTTAGCACTTCCTCCTTGCAATAATTTAAAATTATTTTATCTTTTTTATAGAGATGTGAGGAGGAGCTTCTTCAAATGCTGACAAATATTTTGAATTATATAATGTGTAAGGGACTAGAAAAGTCTGATGATGACACATGGATTGAACGGGGACAAGTGTTTTCGGCACTAACTAAACCAGGAATATCCAGTGAGCTACTTCGACCATCAGATGAAATAAAACTAATGTAAGCATTCAGTTGGTGATTTGCCACCACCACCACCACCATACCCCCTTTGTAGAGTGGGTAGGAGTCTAAAATATTACTGACCCATATCAGTATCATTGGGTTTAGAAGGAGAAAAAGAGAAACTTTGTGCCCAGCCTGTTTTCCTATTTTGGAATCAAGAGAGGTTCCAAAACTAACTCTAATATGAAGGCATTTAAATCTTAAATTAATTTGGTTTTTAAGTAATTACAGATTCCTTGTTGTTTTATTTGTCTTCTGTAGTATCTAAGGACTTTATGCAATGTGTTCTTCAGGTTTGTCCAAATTTAAGTGTTTCCTTGAATACAGGTAGAGGGAGTAGTATTTTGATGAAAATTACTTCTCTGAAGCATTTAGCATTCCCTAAAGATGATAGGACTTAAACAGTAGCACACCAGGGGAAAATTACCTCTTTGTTCTTCCACAGGAGAAGGCATCATAAGGCTTTCCCCCCTAACGTTCCCAATTTTAACCTTTAAAGAAACTATTTTAAGTATCTCTTAGAGACTGGATTATGAATTATCTTCATAGCTTTTTTTTACAATCAAGTAAAACAGATACTTTAAAAAAAAAAGATATCTTTGACTTTTAATATTAGGTATATTAAAGGTACATTCTGCAAAGATTAAAAATTTGCTCCATTGTTATTAAATTTCTTCCATACTCACTTGGTGATACCTGCCAGGCATAGTATATCTTTGGAGATAATAAATATAAAGAACAGTTTGTTTGTTTGTTTGTTTGTTTGTTTTCCCCATGTCCTACTATTTATATAAACTAGAGTACTTTGTTTTACGCTTAGTTTGCTACAGAAGATGTTAGAATGGGCAGTCACAGAAAATAGAGAAGCAAAAACTAATCCAGCAACTGCTGAAAATGGCCTTCGAATCATGCTGATCATACAGGACTTTCTGCAGTCAGAGGGACTAGTTAACTCAAACATGTGGACTGAGAAGGTACAGTAATATCCCTTTGAAATTATATTTGGGGAAATCAAGGACTTTATTCAAAGTAAGAAATTTTGCACACACACACACTCCTTTAGAACATAATCAGATGAGATAAACATGGATAAGATGTGATAGTCACATATTTAGTTAATAGTAGGATAATTCCTTTGGACTTGTGCCCATTGAACTTTGAAATATTTATCACTTGTATTAATGTTGTGAGAAAACATTGTAAGTAAGTTAAAAAACTTTTTATTTCTCAATTTTTTCTTGTGATAGCTCTTAGAAAATATGATGCTGCTGTTTGACTATCTGTCAGACTGGTATTCTGAAAGCCCAGAATGGGTAAAACTCTCTCAAATTCAGATCCAGTTGCTTCTAGGATTCATTGGAAAGGGTAATTTGCAGGTTTGTCAATTCTTTTACATTATTGTCCATACTTACATGCTGCATAAGTATTTATATGATAAGTAAATGATAATGCCTTTTCAGTATTTTAATTTTTATATTAGTTTGAAAAGTATAATTTTACTGTCATTTCAGTTTTGTGAGATTAGAAAAGAGCTTGAAAGGCAGTTAACTGATTATTTCTTCCTGACATTTATGACTCAGTACAATTTTAAGGTTTTCTTTTAAAGGATTTATATATGGCTTATATTAGAAGGCATTACTTATATCACCTATATTCAGTGTAGCTAGGTGCTACAGAATCTACATTAGAGTATTTATACCTCTGTAGTTTAGGTCTTATATTTTTAGGAAAATTATTTTTAAAATGGTTCCCTTTCATTTTTTTATGTTATTTTACTAATCCACAATTTAAAATTCTGCCTCATATTTTCTAATTCATATTTCTAATTCATTTACTGCATATCTGCCAAGCATTAAGCATTGTATTAGGTCTTAGAAGTAAAGATAAATACTGCTCAAAGGAATATTTATTATTTCTATTTTGAATTTAAAAAAAAAAGTTTTGAAAATTTTCATGTGAATTTTAGTCTGTAATTTTTCTATTTACATTGGGTATTTATGTGAGAACGTGGGTTTGATTAATTATGGTATATATCCTATAGCTTTCTATCTGGCCCATTTTATTTGGTTTTAATTTTGCAATTATAAATATTTGGAGGAAGGGGTGAAAGGTAGGAGTTTCCAATATACATAAACTTAGCCATAATGTTAATTAGAAGATGGAGTAGTTAAAATTCTGACATAGGGTTGCTCTATTTTTAAAAGTCCATAGGGGAGCAGATTTGGCTCAAATGGTTGAGCTCCTGCTTCCCATGTTTGAGGTCCTGGGTTCAATCCCTGGTAACTCCTTTTAAAAAAAAAAAAAAAAAGACCATAGTCTGATGATTCTTTTTTAAATAGATTTTTTTTTTCTGATCATCAGAGTAACACATGCTCATTGTGGAAAATACACAAAATCATAAATAAGCAAAATAAATCATCATCTCATAACTCAAGAAAAAATGGCTGTCAGTATTTTTTATATTTCCTTCCTTTTTTTCTGTCCATGTATCCTTTACAGATTGAAATCATATGTTTTGATAGTTTTATGTTTTTTCTTTTATATCAAACTCATTTTCCCATGTTACTAAAAATGCTTTATAAACATCCTTTTAAACTTACTTAAAATCCGTTTTTTTTATCCTGATAACAAAAGTAACATCAGTTCATTGTAGAAAAATGTGGAAAATGCAGAAACACTAAGCAAGAAAACAGGCATTTTGAGACACAGATGGTGGAAGTTTGAATTGTACAGCCTTTGAGAAAATAATTTGAAAATACATGAACTAAAGACTTAAAAAAACGATCATTCTTTTTGTCTAATAATTCTCTGAAACTATATCATAAGGAAATAATCTAATACACAGAGCAGTTTTTGTACACATAGGTGTTCGTTGCAATATTCCCCACCCTCCCCCCTCATTTGAAATAGAACTTGCATGGAAAGACTATTTGAGGTCTCTTCTTGTTGCCTTGGCCTGCCTTGGTCACTGCCCTGAGCTTTTGGCACAAATACATTCTTTAAGTAGAGTCAGATTCTAATAATTTCTTCTTCTTTCTTCTCTTTTCTTTATATTAGAAGTAATAAGGGGAAGCGGATGTGGCTCAATCGATAGGGCTCCCGTTTACCATATGGGAGGCCCCGGGTTTGATTCCCAGGGCCTCCTGGTGAAGGCAAGCCAGCCCGCGTGGCGCGGTGAGCTGACAACAGCAGGACGACCCAACAGGGGGAGAAAAGCAGACACAGAAAAACACACAGCAAATGGACACAGCGAGCACAAGCAGCAGAGGGGGATAAATAAATAAATAAAATCTTTAAAAAAAAAAAAAGTAATAAGCTCCAAAATTGGGATATAGGATTAAGGGAAAAGAAGCCACAATAAATAATTTGTTCTGCTTTGGTTATAACACTTGGCTCTCTCTCTACCCTAGACAAAAAGAGGCCCTTCATGAACTAATTTACCTCTCCACATTGGGATTTAAGGCCAATGCTTATTAGTAATGTGGAGTGTTACTTTATCTGGGGTTGTGCCCTGAATATGCATTTTCTTTGGAAACTTTAAGGGTGATTAGGTTTCTGATCAAGGACTTGGTCTCCTATGTACCTGTACTTTATGTATTGGAATGCTTTTGGTTCCAAATAACAGAAACACCAACTCAAATTGACTTAGTTAAGGAGATTTATTAACTCATATAATTTAAAAGTCCATAGTTAGGATGACTTTAAGGCATGATTCACTCAGGGCTCCAGTTCCAGTTAGATGTCGTTTACACAGTACTGCTCTTGATTGTGTTTAAACCTGTCTTTAAGCTGGTTTCCCTTATGGCCACAATATGGCTTCCAACAGCATTTGGGGCTACGTGCTTCCTTATTCATATCCCAGGAAAGATGGGCTTCTTTCCTTACTCATTGTTGATAGACAGTTCTTCATAGGTCTCTCACATTTCTGCATATCTTGCAAACAAAGGCACTGACTGTCTTTGTTATGAATTATCTTTTTAGAGATGTTTATATAGTTAGCAACATTAGAAGGTGGAGATAATATCTCTGTCCAAGGCAAAGATCAGTCAGGCTTACTCTCCAAAATAAGAGATTCAGGTTCCCTGTGTTTGGGTTTCCTCTCCTATCATGTAACCATTGCATGTGCATGCATCATCTAATCCTCTCCATCTCTCCCTATGTGAATTGGGGTTTGGGGAAGCAGAAAAAATGCTCTTATTTTGGCTGCTGCTATTGTTGTAGTTCTTTGTCTCTGTCTCTTCTGTCAGCATCCATGAAACTGTGACAGGCTAACTTGTTAGCTTAGAAGTAAGGTAAAATCTGAGACCCTCCACAGTTCTTGACTGTTATTTTGTAAAAGTTCTGACCTTGCACTGATAGGACTAACCCTGAATAAATCCCGGACTGAGGCAATGACATAAATTGACTGACTTAGAGATGAGTTACCTGAACCAATCACTGTGGCAAATGGTTTTATATTCTGTGTGACTTATATTTTTTAGGACCTAGTGTTAGAACTAGGCATGGGGGTCATTCCTCCATCCCTTGTAAACTACAGGGAAGACTGAATTGGATGCTGGGATGATAAATTATCCATTCCAGTTTTTCTGTATATTCCAAATTAACAAACATGGGTTACTTTGGTAATTAAAAACAACAACAACAAAACTTTTAAGAGGAACCAGACAGAATTTTTGCTTTTATTAAATGTCAGTTCTTTCTCCCCTAAACTATTCTTCCTCCAGATATGTGCAGTGGCATCAGCTAAACTAAATACCCTTCTTCAGACCAAAGTGATTGAAAATCAGGATGAAGCATGCTACATTTTAGGGAAGCTAGAACATGTTCTAAGTCAATCCATCAAGGAACAAACTGAAATCTACTCGTTTCTAGTTCCCCTTGTCCGTACACTGGTTTCCAAAATTTATGAGCTTCTCTTCATGAACTTGCATCTGCCTTCTTTACCTCTTACCAATGGTAGTGCTTCATTTTTTGAAGATTTTCAAGAATATTGCAGTTCAAGTGAATGGCAAGTTTACATTGAAAAATATGTAAGTTTTATCTTATTTGAGTGAGATTTTTTTCTAATGAATTAAAATTTTCAAAGAAGTGTTTAATAAATTATATGTTTATATTTTTTATATAAGATTGTACCTTATATGAAGCAGTATGAAACCCATACATTTTATGATGATCATGAGAACATGGCACTTTATTGGAAGGATTGCTATGAAGCCTTAATGGTCAATATGCATAAACGAGATCGTGAAGGAGGAGAAAGCAAGCTCAAATTTCAGGTAAAAATTATTAAATGTTTTTCGTATAATGACATTCATGTTGATTATAAGCATTTAATATTCAAGTGAGAGTAATTCCAAGTCTGAAATTTGCAAACAAGAAGTACTTCTATTGTTTGTCTGAAAATTATGTCAGAATTAAAAGAAAAACAACTTATCAGTAGCAATTCAAATAAATTAATAGCAAAATGTTCTATATATGATGATTACATAAAAAGTTTATTAAGCTGATGGTACATTAATAGTTATCTCTAAGAAGACTAGATGTGTATCAGTGCTTCGAGGGAAATTTATAGCCCTAAGTTCTTATATTAGAAAAGATGAAAGGGTTCAAATCAGTAATTTAAGATTACACCTTAACAAATTAAAAAAAAGAAAAGTAATCTGAGCTCATAGCAAGTACAAATAAGAAATTAATAG
>JAQZBX010105486.1:0-10846 GCA_029593785.1 Cabassous unicinctus
AACCCGGGGCCTCCCATATGGTAAACGGGAGCTCTATCCATTGAGCCACACCCGCTTCCCAGTACATATCTGAAATAGTCTTTTCTAAGAGTTTACAGAAAGATTACGCAGGTCACCTCCTCGGTCTCTTTCAGCAGCCCACAGCGAACATAAACTGCGTCAGCATTTCTCAATCACGGTTTTAAGTTTCGCTTTACTTCTCACTTCCATGCACGTGGGGCATGGTCTCAATGCTAAGCTTTGCTTCATGCAAAAGCCGGCCTTTTTTCATTACTTTGCAATCTAATCACCGAGTTTATAATGGTTATCTGTGCAGGTTATTTCAAATTTGCCTTCCGTGTCGTTGCTCTAGAAGATTAAGGGCTCTTCCACGAGAAACTTGTGACACTCCACGTTTCTTCAGTCCAGCCCCAAAGTGGATTAGACAGGTTTATAGCATCCTCTGAGGGTGAGGAGAATAGTCCTCTTCAGGTTCTAACTCCACCGGACTGTGGCGGGTCTGATTCCTGGACGCCCTTGGACTCGCTTCAGATGGCGAAGCGAGGCTTTCCGTTTGCCGTCGCCTTTCCGGAGCCTAGTCTCTTTCCGTCCCTTTGCGCAGGATGTTATACCAATTAATCGGATGGCAGTGAAGGGAAGCTCTGGCAGGAATTGGTCAGGTATTGGCAAACTTCTCAGTCAGCTGCTGTTGATCCTGGCGTGCTGCCATGCGGCGAAGCAAGATGGCCGCTGCTCTCTGCGCAGGTCTCAGCCCTGCCTTCCTGGCTCGCCTGTCCTCCTGAGCGGCTCCGTGGCCCGGCCTCTTTGGGCTTTGCGCTTAGGCAACCCCGTAGTCCTCTCTCTCCTGGCTTAGGGCTTGTGCCTTCCCAGGCCTCCTGAATCAGTCTCAGCTGCTGGGCTCTCCTCCCACGTTCAGCTGTAAGCTATCAGCAAAGGGTGCCTCTTCTTTTTCTGTTATCATTTTAGGGTTGTTTTTTTTAAATGCTGCAAACATTTTAATGATTACTTTTTAAATTGTTGAGCCTACATGTATTTTGGAAAATTTTTTACTTCAAACTGTAACAAGTTAAATAAATGTTTATAATATACAAAGAATATACAACCGAAAGTAAAACTTACTTTGTGTATCTTACACCTAGACCAGTGTTTTTTTCTTTTTTCTGTTTTTCTTTTCTTAATATATCTTTATTTTTGAGCAGCACAAATACACTTAAGAGTTTGATCTTTATAGTACAGTATTTAGGAAATAAAAATACACTCCCACCTCAAAGAAATAAAAAGGTTGTGTGTGATTCAAAAAAGAGAATGCTAGTGTGGTCGATGGTGCAGGCGTCACTAAAAAGGAAGAGAAAACGCTTGAGATGCTCGGTAACTCTCTGTGTTTTAAGGAAGCAGGATTTTTGACCAAATAGTCTAAAAGCTAGCAAAACAGGCATCAGTGGCGGCAGCTGTCGTGGAGGGAGCATGAAGTGACAACCTGTACACAGGGGCACTGTTGGACAGTCACCGGTGAGCACTGAAGCTCGAGAAGCTGCCCTTTGGAACAGTCAAGCAGGCCCCCTTATCCCAGTCTCGGGAGCCCCTCTAGGAGCCCAGGGTTCCGAGCACCATACTTGCTGGGCGGGAGGGCAGCGTGTTAGCGACACGGTTTTGAAGTAAGGAGACAGGGAAGGGCCGTCTCCGTTCACTCGTGAGTGAAGCACAATTCGCCATCTCTCAAGCCACGAGACAGACTATGGATGGGCCTTGGCTGAAAAGGGAGAAACGTTTCGTTCTCTGTCCATGCTCTTCATGAACGCTTTGAGGGTTTTGAGGTGCGTGGAATGGCCTTCGAACGTGAGCTCAGCCTGTCTTGAGGTTCTGCTGGTTTCAAGGCAGAAGCAAGTGACATCGGTGGCTCTGGGGCTGGGGACACACCCATCTGGGAGGATTCCTGCCGACTCCCGCCCTCAATGGCACAGAGATCAAGGACTCATCACTGTCACAGCAGCCCCTTTTACTGACCGCCGTGTGAAGGTCTGCCTGTTGTTCTTTCCCCGGCGAGCCTGGAGAGAGCTGGCTACCGCGCCGTGTTTAAGGGGCACCTTCCAGCTTTACCATCCAGTAACTAGCTTTGGAACTTGGGCCAGTGACCTGAGAGCTCTTTGTCGGTGACAAAGGGGATTTAACCCCCCATAGGCCTGAGTTCCAAGCACACGCTCTTTCCTGATTCTCCGATGATCAGGGATGTCTGGGGCTGCCCAGGTGTGGGCCACCACGGCCCTCCCGTTTGTCCTAGACTCACGTGTGGCCATGAACCCCTCTTTCCCTCTGACCAGTGCCAGTGCCTCCCCCCATCTCCCTTTCTGGCATTTCCCAAACTTTGGGGACAGTGTTGGAGCAGCAATCCCCCTTCACCTACCCCCCAGGCATTGTGGAAGACTTGAGAAGTTGCCTGTTTGAAAGCCACTCCTCCTTCTTCTGGGCCACAGACCCCACCTCTGTTCTTGTCTGGAACATCCCTCCTCCTGGCGCTAGGGCATAAGCCCCAATTGGTCTTAGCCACTCACTGCTATCCCATCCCTTTTTGCTTGGAATTGGATTAGGTGCAGGCAGGTGACCTTTTTCTAGGCCAGGAGATATGCTGGGTAATTTTCTGGAGGCTTCTGGAAAAGTTGTTCCTACCTGAAAACAAGAAGGAACCATGCAAGAGAATGCCATTTCCATTCCTTCCTTTCTTGGATACTATTATGTGATGCCTGGAGCAGTGGAAGCCATCTTGTGACCATGAGGGAAAAGCCAAGAGTTGCCTGCCTGGAGGCTTGGCATTGCTGACCTGTCGAATGAACTACCTCCGCTTCTGATCTTCTAGTTATGTGAGACAATTAAATGTTCTTTTTAAAAAAAAATTGGGTCATGGTTAGTGGATCTCTTCTGTTACTTGTAGCTAAAACACCCTGCTATGGGAGGGCTCTCCCCTCCTTGTTGGATTTGTGATCTGGGAGGCAGGTTTGTGACTCCATGCTGGGCACTCAAGATAGCAGATTTGCCATGGCTACTGGCAGAAAGAGCTTCTCCATGCCCCAGCCCTGGGTTTCCTCCCGCGACTCACTGGTAAACAAAGAACAAGGCGTGTTTGTTCCGATTACACCAGGATCGCATTCGCGGCAACCCCCGTTCCCCAGTGGAATCCCTTCAACCACCGACATGCTGCCCTTTGTCCAACCCAAATTCTGTCACCCCTGCCCTGGCCGACTCCAGGCTGGAGCTAGCTAGACCAGGTGCTGTTCTGCTCCGGACTCTGTTTGCCCTTTGTGTGGGATTTTTTAAAATGAAGGTGTTCTGGAGGGGGCTCCATGGCTGAGGCCACCGGGAGCAAGCGGGTCTGAGCTCTGGCCGGGTCCTTGGCGGGCGGGCACGGGGCCTCCCAGTTCTGCTTGCCTCTGGCTTCTCCACACGTCCCCACCCGCCCCTGAGCACCAATCCGTTTCTAGTAATCATTTCCTGCCTTCGACAGAAACGTTCCTCTCCTGTTCTGTAGAACTCATGATCAAGAACGCTGGGCATCCCTGCCCCTCAGCTGGCTAGTTCATGAGCCTAGACGCCCCCGTCCTCGCTTTGCATTGCACGGAGGCCTTGGGGGCCCCTTGACGCCCACTCATTCTCTCCAGCGGCCCAGTCCGGTGGGCCATCGTGCCTCCCACAGGAAACGAGGAAGGGCCTTTCAGCAGGAGCAGAGCTAACGTTCCTGTGCGCTTACCACACAGCCGGCCCTGTGAGGAGATTCATGCTCCTGCCTTACTGAGCACTCACAGGGAACCCAGCATTGTGCCCACTTTACAGATGAGGACACTGAGGCGCAGACAGGCGAACACCAGTCCCCACCCTTGCCGAGCCCTCGAACCCGGACGGTCAGACCCCACGGCCCCTGCGCTGGACGTGGCTGTGCGGAGGACACGGGGAGCTCCTCTTCTCCCTGGTTCTCCCCTAACAGGCACGTCTTCTTCCTCTGAACGCCTTAGAGCTGTCCTTGGCATGCCTTCCGCTCCTCCAAGGGCAGAGGCTTCTCAGAAGTTTTAGGAAAATGGAGGGTTCAGCATGAAAAACCTTTGGCTGCACCAAGCATCCCTACAGGCTTCGGCTGGAGAGCTCCCTGCAGCTAAAAGGGTTTTTCCCTTTTAGGCTCAGCACTGGGTGTGACTGGGGGCGCTGAAAGGTGCCGGGCAGGGTTGCCCTTGGTCCTGCCTCTCCCAGCGCCCGGGCTTCCGGAGCCCCGATTCTGTCCTGCCCTCGCTCCGCTCCAGCAGTGCCCCGGCGCCGGGGCGAGCCCCCTGTCTGTCTCCCCGGCCTCCTGTCCCCCTCACCGCCGGCGCTGCGGCTTCTCGAGTGTCTCACACGCCAGTGCTTTATCTTTTTGCACGAACCACCTGCATTTGGCTGAAGAAGATAAGCACATCCGAGGGGCCCAGGGATTCTAAACTTGCCAAGTTATGGAAGGGCTCAATCTCCTAATGTTTTTGGCATAAATATATGCTTAAAAATTAATTTTGGTGAATATCCCACTGGCAAAAGACTTATCCATTTCATTAAATATATTTTAAATGGATGTTTAATTACCCATTAAATGAATGTTAATGAAATATGCCAGACATTATGCTGGATGGGGAGACGTGAGCAGATGCGAGCTGGATCTTGCCGTTGAGCTGCTCACAGACGGAGAGAAGATGCATCTAGTGTGTGTTTCCTGCATACAGAGCCCCATATGCGGCGCCATCTGCATCCTCTCCCAGCTTAGTCCGTATCATTTCCCCACTTTCACAGATGTTGGAGAAGGTGAGTCTGAGAGCGGTCACCTGATTTGTCCCAGGTCACGAGGCTGGTCCCTCTCTCCAAGGCACGACCGAGCGGAAGCCGACCCTTTCCACGACCTGGTCCTGGGGGTCCCAGGACGTTGCCCTGCCGTGTGCTATTGGTGGGGGCGTCCACAGCACCTGCCCCGCGGGAGAGGACACAGATCCGCTGCCCATGGCAGGAGCGGCAGTGCCACACGGTCAGAAGGCATGTGGGGGGGTACATGTGCGGCCAACCTCGGGAGCTCTCACCTGCCACGGAGGGGCAGCAGGGGCAGGCCTCGCAGTGCCTTGTGGTGGGGTGGGGGCTGCCCGTGATCTGGAGGGCAATGGGGAACCACTGGGGGCTTCCAGAAGCAGGCTCTGCGTCCCCTGGGGTAGCTCGCGTGCCCTCCCGGGTCCTCTCATTAGGGGCCGCCCCTCTGCCCTCTCCCGGTTGGGCATCGCCTGTCGGGGCGAATCTTCTGGCCGTTGGCTGGACTTTGGCTTGTCTTTGCTCATCACGGGTTCACCAGGGGATCTTGGGTGACCGTCTTAACTAAATTATTTATTCTCTCACCAAAGTGGCTCTGTGTCCACCCTGTGCCCGTGCTGGGTGCAGCAGATCCAGGGGTGAGGGGCGTCCGCGGGGCCCCAGCCTCGGGGGCTCGTGAAGCGCGGTCACCCCGTCTGCAGGAAGGACGCATGAACACGTCCCGCGCCTCTTCCTGGACTGTTGGAAGAATCAAATGGAACCTCTGGAAACCTGATTATTCTAGCCCCCTCCTTACAGAAATGTAAGTTACAAACTGTACAACCAGGGTTAAGTGGGAAAAAAACATATTGGAATAGAAGAAATTGCGGGAGAATTTTTTTTTTTCACTCTTACTTCGGAAATGATTATAGACTCACAGGAAATTGCAAAAGTAGTACATAAAGTCTCTTGAACACTTCGCCTGGCTCCCACCAGTGGTGACACCTTGCAGAACTGCAGGGTAATATCCAAACCAGGAAATTGACGCTGGAACAATGCGGCACACTGACTCCAGACCTCTTCCTATTTCACCGGTCCTTACACGCCTGTGTGTGTGTGTGTTAGAGCTCATGTGCATATTTCTGTAACACCATCAGGACACAGACGGCCCCAGCAGCACAGAGACACTCCCTTGTTCTTCCATGGGAGATGTTTAACAAATTTAGGTAAAATGTGCGTAACAAAATTCCCCATTTTAACCATTTTAAAGTGTACAATTCAGTGACTCCAGTCCATTTACAAGGCTGTGCAACCATCAACACTACCTAATTCCAGAACATTTTCAACATCCTCCAGTGAAACCCTGAGCCCATTAGCAGTTAGCTCAAGTGGTTTAGCACCTGCTTCGCATGTACGAGGTCCTGGGTTCGATCCCCAGTACCTCCTAAAAACAAAACAAAACAAACAAACAAAAAAACCACCTCTCATCGGGGAGTGGATGTAGCTCAGTGGTTGAGTGCCTGCTTCCCATGTACGAGGTCCTGAGTTCAATCCCTGGTACCTCCTGAAAAAATGCCATGTAAAAATGTTTATTATCAGACAAAGACTTCTGATACAGAATCTCCACTAGTCAGACAGGGAAGGGTCTCTTCACTTTTCTGGAAGTTGGAGGCATAGGAAGTACAGGCTCTGGAGTTAAATGCCTGGGCTTCAATCTCCCCTTCCCCTTGTGAGCAAGACGGCATTTTGCTTGTTGCTCTGAGCCTTGATTTACTCATCTGAAAAATGCAACAAATGATACTCACCAGTGCCGGCCTTTGGGGGATGCTCTGTGGAGGTGCAGGGTCCTCCCTGAAGGAGGGCCTTTTATGCTGGTACAGAGGGACCTAGGCCTGCCTTGGGGCATCATGCCCCCGTGTGGGTTGATTGAGGACCCCAGGTGGATCATGTTCCTGATCTTTATCCACATTCTGTTGGGTGTGGACCCATTGTCAACAGGACTCTTCAAGACATTCCTTCAGTTAGGGTGAGGCCCCCTGAATCAGGTTGGGTTTAAATCGGATTCCTGAGGTCCTTTATAAGCAGAGTGGAAGTCAACGGAGGGGGAAGCCACAGGGAGCAGCCAGTAGCCAGAAGTCAATGCACCCCGGAAGAGAAAGGAGAAGAGGCCGCCATGTGAATTGCCATGGGACGGAAAAGCCAAGCACCAGGGATCTCCTGCAGCCTCTCCCAGAATGCCACAGTCTTCAGGGGAAAAGTATTGCCTTGCTGATGCCTCAATTCTGGACTTCTCCTAGCCTCAACACCATGAGCCAATAAATTCCTGTTGTTTAAGCCAACTCATTGTGTGGTATTTGTTTTAACAGCTGGGAAGTGAGTACAGCCCCCCAAACAAAGAGCACCTTTCTTGCTATGTGCTCCTCAGAATGCAGGGGGCTTGAAATTCCACTTAGCCCACGGATAGCAGGAAGACTGAAAGAAGAAATAAAGGAAATTGAAAGGAGAGGGTGAAATGCCCCAAAGCAAAAGTGGCCCCTGGCTGTGTGATTGCCTGGGTGGACAAGTGAGGCTTGAACGTCCCTGCCTAAATGGAACTCTGTGGATGTGCTGCTGTTTGTCTTCTGTCTCTGTGGTTGATTGTGTCAACAAACAGTGAGCAATTAGTGGCCCTCATTTTCTGAATGAAGTCTTCGGGGGCTGGTTTAATAATCTCCCACTGCTCTGATTCAAGAGGAAGCTCCAGGGCTGAGCCTTCAGCCTTATTTCTGAAAAAACAAAAACAAAAACCCCAAAAAACAAAACAAAACAAAACAGAAAAAAAAAAAACAGGTAAGAAAGCAGTGGTTAGAGTTGCTTTTTCTCTTGAGATTTTTAAATAAAACCAGAGACTAATCCCTCATCTAATACCAATTTAGAAAGGGCCAGGTAGGAATGTAGTCAGCTCCATTTATGAACACCGGTTAATATTTCCTTATAAAAAGCGATACTATTTTCAGAAGCGTTTCAGACAAACATCCTAAGAAGACTTAGATGTTTACTTTGGATTCAAACCTTATTTCTAATTAACCAAGTCTTCAGCAGTCCATCAGAGAATGCAATTACTTGCCAAATTTCACACCTAGGGGGAAAATATTCCTAATAAAATTTTCCTTAAAAAAAAGTCTACTTACTTTTACCACTAGGATGTTCTTAACATATTTAAATCAACCCCTCTTTGCTTATACACAGAAAACAAATGTTCTAGATCCCAAGCCTCTCTTTGTGGAGGCCGGGATTCGGGGAAGCCATTTTCTTGGACAGTAAAATTTCAGGAGGCACAAAAGCAAGGATTCAGTGATTCAGTGGGACAGGGAGCTAGATGGGTGAGTGGAGTGAGTCCTTGTTTTCTAGGCTGCAAACAGACATTCCTCAGCTACCGCAAAATCTGTGGGGAATGTGTAAATGATCACATTGATTTCTTTCACCTTGCAGAAACAAATGCTTGGGGAAAGCAAAGTTTTCCTTTCTCTATTTTAAAAAAGAAACTGGTTTCATTGAGAGATGGCATGTTTTCTTTCTCTTCAACATCAAGCAGACTTTGGAGTTTATTTCCAGGTATTGGGTTGGACGTCAGTACTTTTTTCTCAGACATAAGCTTCCTGGGGTAAGACTGTGAGCTCTGCAGGGGCCCAGCTTTTGCAGTTTTGTTTATTGCTCCCTTCCCGGTATGGTGCTGGGCAGCTGGTAGGCTCTTGCTGAATATTTATTGAATAAAAAAAGGGTTGGTTGAATAGGTGTGACAGTTTATTTTACTAAAAGTTCCCCAAGTTTTAGCTAAAAAGATTCTTGATAATCTGTCCTACTCTAACCAAGATCCCATATACACACGTGCACATACACACACAGCTTGTTGATTGTCATGGGATCAGTTAGTAGAAGCTGAGCCTTTTTTCTTTTGATTTAGCTTTTAGGTTGGCCTGAAAAAACAAAAGCAAAAAAAAACCATGTCAGTGAATTAAATTCTTAGTCTGTTTCATGTGGTTTGGGGGACCGGGCACATTCGTGAAGGTGGCCTGATGTTATAGAAAGAGCCCAGAGCCCGAGCTTTTGCCACTTCCAAGCTGTGTGGCCTTGGAAAAGTCACTTGGTCCCTCTGGGCCTCAGTCTCCTTATCTGTGAAAAGGTGGGATTGAACTCAGTGGGCTTCAGCTCCTCCAGCTTTGACATCCCCAGCGACAAGAGGCAGAATGGACCTCAGGTTCAGGATGGAGAGCCATAGGCAGTTACTAATGAGAACAGGACACGAGGTTCACCATGACAACTTGGCGGTTTTCTGAAAGACAATGTGTTGGATTTCTTTTGCCAGCTTTTTTTACATTTACTTTTGATTTTGCCTTGCAATAGGGTATTTGGAGTTGAGTAATTTTGTTGTTTATTTTAGTTGTTAGAGCTCTGAGAATTTTTAAAAAAATGTATTTTAGTATTAATTCTTTAGTCATTTTCCAAAGAAATCTGAAACGACTTACTTAAAAAATAAAATACAAAGCATAAAAACCAGTAATCCAGAATAAAAAGCAAGAGTAAAGATAGTAAAGGGGCAGAGAAATTGTATTTTAAAAATCCAGACTGAGAGAAGCTGTAGCAATTAAGGCACAAATGAGCGCTGAGCTTCCTAGCAGCCAAGGCAAAGAGCAAAACTGGAAGAGCATTCTTGATGTTAAATGTAGGGTAGCAGAAATCTAGGAGGGGCAATAGTCCTAGGTCACTTTACCAACAGTGAGGCCTCAGAAGTTCCTGGAAAGTTCCTGATCCCAGTCTGAAAGGAAGATTTTGGAAGAGGTTGGAATCTTTTGTTGAAGTTCAAGTCTAAGAGACTGAAAGTTGTTGATTTTCCGTTCTAGGTGTTCAAGCAGTGTTAAAGCTTGCTTTAAAAATTTTTTTAAAACAAATTTATTGATACATATTAATAAAGCATACAATTCATCCAAAGTGTACAATCAATGGTACTTGGTATAATCACAGAGTTGTGCATTCATCAATTCAATCTAAAGCTTGCTTTAACCAAACCGTAGATGATATTTGTTCTAGGAATTATGAACTGATAAAAAGATAAGTTTTACTGAGAGAATGTGTGTGATACAGAGAAAAAAAAGTACTGGATGGAGGCAGAGACCTGGGTTTGAATCCCAGCTCTGCCGAAAACCTCTGCCTTGGGCAGGGTCCCAAGCCTCTGGGAGTCTCAGCTACCCCATCTGTAAAGTAAGAAACCAGGCTACTTTCATCTCAAAAATGTTGATTCCACGTGTGTAACGAAGCACAGGGGAGTCCAGTTTTTGTCCTCTGCGATCGGCTTGCTTCAGGAGGAGGCCTCGTGTGTGAGGAATCGCCTTGAGGCCTTCGCAGGCTGCTCCCTAGGAAGTCAACGGCCCCTTTCCACACAGCCTTTGTGGCTGTGGTGGTGGTAGGTGGGGGGCGGCCAGCCTTTCCTGCCAAGCGGAATTTCTGTGACCAAAGCACATTTCCATGATCCCAAGTGGAATCATTTGGCTGCAGGTGGAACATGCCTGGGACAGATGAGCCTGCTGATGGTTTTCTCAGGCTCCCCCAAAGCCTTTGCAAGCCTGGGACGCTGCAAAGATTATTTTTCCGAGAAATTGTCCTTGGGCTAAAACATTGCCACTTTCATTGGGGGAAAATATGGTTTGAAATATTGGCTTTTGTTTTTATGGAACATGGTGAAAAATTTGAGGGGAAACCACAAAATCCTTTGCTTTTATTGAAACCACAAAAATTGATTAAAAAAAATTTTTTTTATAAACCAGTTTTGCTGAGGGCTGAAATTTCTTCTCTGAAAGGCTCTACTTTCCTTTTTCTTTTTTGAAAAAATATCTCCTGAGAGCCTAATGAAAGGTCTCTCTGTTAGCTTGGCTGAGGCCTCTCTGTTCGCCTGCCGAGGCGGTGAAGCTCGACGCAGAAGCATAATTTTTGCGCCCATACCCTGCCTGTTGAGGATGTCTTCATATTCAGGTCTCCAGACACGGGCTTCGTCCCTCCCGAGTGCCCAGGTGGGCCGGTGCCTGGGAAG
>JAQZBX010105487.1:0-10848 GCA_029593785.1 Cabassous unicinctus
AGTTGGAGGAATCCTGTAATATGTAGATCATCTCTTAATTTGTAGTCCTTCAGCAGAAGAGTCACATGCTCACACAGTCACCACTTTAAACTTTCTCTGTGACCTGACCTATGGAGTCTCACCCAAGATCACCCAAATATCCCAGCAAAAGGTGGAATTCTTGGGATTCCAGTTAACTCCTGCCATGCAGTCTATCATTGCTAGTAGGATACATGCCATATTGGAGAATCCCCCTCCCTCTAACAAGAAGGAACATCGTATTCCTTGGAATCACTGGCTATTGACACATCTGGAATCAGTATGGGGAAATTAAATAAACCACTGTACAAAGCCCTGAAGAATTAAGAATCTGATAATCTGGGCTGGGGAAAAGCAAATCTAAGAGCATTCTATGATCTAAAAACAGCTCTTACTAACCCACCAGACTTAGGGATACCAAATGTCCAAAAGCCTTCCCACTCTTTGTCTCTGTGAGACTGTATGTAGCCCTGGGTGTCTTGGTCCACTTTATTGGGGATACTCCCTAACCCATTGCAATTTCTCTAAGAATTTGGACCAGGCAGCTCAGAGTTGACTTCAATGCTTCTGAGCAGCAGCCACTTTCCTCAAGTTGAGGAAGTTTCCAAATTTACCTGGGGGCAGCCACTCACCGTATACACGCCCAATCAAACGCAGGAGCTTCTAGAGATCAAAGGAACCCACTGGCTCTCCCCCACAAGGATTCTTAAATTCCAAATCACACTCCTAGAAAACCCAAGTCTCACAATAAAGTCCTGCTCTATTCTGAACCCACTTACCCTGTTGCCTGACCCTTCAGAGGAACCATTAAGCCATTACTGTTCAACACCCTTAAATTTTTCTCATGTTGCAAGTTCTGACTTACCTGAAACCTTTGAATTTGCCCAAAAATGAATGATTTACAGGTGGAAGTAGCTTCATTAACAAATTTTGAGCTAGAGTTGCAGGATATGCCATAGTCTTTCTCCAGGGAACCATAGAAGTTAAATTCCTCCCTGTAGGGACATCAGCCCAAAAGGCTGAGCTCATAGTCCTCACCAAGTCCCTAGAGCTCACACACACAAAAAATCTGTCAATATTTATACTGATTCTAAGTAGGCATTCCTGGTAGTTCATGTTCATGCAGGCATATTGAGGAAAAGGGATTCCTTACTTCAAACCAATCCCCCATTAAAAATAGCAAGGAAATATAATATCTCATAGAAGCCTTAGTCCTACCCTCCAAAAACCTATCATGCATTGTAAGGGACATCAAATAAGAAACAGCACTATAGCACTGGGCAACAGATTAGCAAGATCAAATGGCATAGGGAGCTGCACAGGAATAGGTAACTGCTAACGCATTTACCAGGAACCTTTAGCCAAGCCAGATTACTTAACCTTATTCCAGAGATTCCCTCTTTATCTGAAAATTCCCCATACAGCCCGGAGGACCTTTGAGTCAGCCTGAAACAAGGGATTTGACCTCCAGCCATCACAATGGTATGTAAAAGAGCAAAAGATTTGGTTACCCCAGGCCGTTACTTGGAAATTTCTAAGCCAGTATCACTCAATAAATCACTAGGAATATAATGCCTCTCTCGCAGAACTAGAAACTCTAGTTGCATTCTGAAACCATATACAAACCCTACAGCAAGTAATTCAGGCTTGCACAATGTGCCTAGTAAATAATATACACCAGGGGGTCATGCAAAAGGGCCCACCTTAACTAAACCTATTCAATGGCAAGGAATGTATCCAAGGGAGGATAGGCAAATTGCCATTACACAAATGTCTCCATGCCAAGGACATAAGTTCCTTCTAGTCATGGAGGACACCTTCACTGGATGGGTAGAAGCATTCCCAACCAGAACAGAAAGAGCTCAAGAAGTAGAGAAGGCTCTATTAAAAGAAATTATCCCCAGGTTTGGCCTCCTGAAATCACTAGAATGACAATGGCCCTGCTTTCACCTCACAAACCATGCAATCTGTGAGTAAAGCCTTGGATATCAAATACTTTTTGCATAGTGCTTGGAGACCTCAGTTGTCAGGCAAAGTTGAGAGGGTCAATCGCACACTTAAGGAAATATTAGCTAAAGTGGCCCAGGAAACTCATTTAACTTGGAGGGTTTAATGCCCATTGCCCTATTTGAATTCAGAACTGCCTTCCCCACTCCCCGGGGGGCTAAAATTCAGCTTTTAACATATGAGCTTTTGTATGGCCATCCATTCCTCACTCATGATCCATTGCTTGACTCTGAAAGTAATGCTATATTTAAGTACTACGAGGAGCTCAAACAGGCCCCAAATGTATTCAGTGAGCATGTAAATAAACTTTCTCCTGTCCCAGCCTTAAAAGATCTGGAAGCAAGCAAGAGTTCTCTGGAAATCCAGTATATATGAAACCTGGAACTCATCCCACCCAAAAGGAGCTCTGGAACCATTATGGAAGGGCCCCTATTATGTCCTCCTAGCAACCAAAAATGCTATAAAAATTTCTAACCATAAAAGTTAGATTCATATTTCCAGAGTCAAACCAGCACCAGCTCTGTCCTCAGAAGCCAAGGAACAACCACCCTACACCTGTAAGCCAACAGAGGACCTAAAATACCTATTCAAAAGAGTTCAGTCACCTACATGGAATCTTCAAAAAAAGGTGAGTATCAAATAGTACTTGCCTCGAAACTCCTACCCTGCAAATCCCCTATTGGGACTGTGTCCTTCTTATCACCATTATTGTATCTGCCTTAATAACCCCTCCTTTTTTAATACAGTTGTTTACAAAAACCTAAAAGTCAGCAGTTATGACAACCCCCACCATCTCCTCCTAAATCTTAAGATTCAAATAACAGCAGGAGGCATCCTACTGCAATCTATAGGTCAGCATAACACCACAATCTTAAACCTTAGTACATGTTGGCTGTGCACACACCAACACCAATAATAAATATTGGGGACTCACCAATCTAACAATCCACCCCATACTTGAATACCAAAACCCATGGAGGTATTACCAGTGGGGTACACTAAATAACTTCCCTGAGGTACTTCCATTTCTTCTAAACTAAATGCCGAATGCCAAAATTAAATAAAACCCTTTGTAGATCCATCATCCATATTGGGCTCAAGTATCATCACTGGAACACAGAGATGTCACAAAATGGGGTCAACAATAATAAATCCTGAGCTCAAAGGCACCTCGATGGCCATGCCACAACAGCTATGTGCACAAATGGAGCTTACTTTATGGAAGCTGACCTTGAAGAAGTTGAGGTCTTCTTCCTAAACCAATCTCATATAAAGTGTTCGGTAGGAAGAGAGTACAGCCAGAATAGACCCAAACCCAAGTTTTTCTTAAAAACTCCCACCATAAACCTCCAGTATTGCCTCATTAACAACTTCATCAGTGGAAACAGTAGATTCATTTTGGTGCAAAATAATGCAGGTGAGGAGACAACAGGGACCCTCTGATTCAAGAAAGAGGGGAACAGATTGGAACTTGAAATAACATCCTCTTTCTCCCCCATCAAGCAGCTAGAAAGGTCTTTTCCAGAATTTGGCTTCTAAAATCGAACAAAGAGGAAAATCCACTTGTGGACAGGGATAGGGAAACCTGCCAACTGGTTGCATTACCTCAGTTTGTGGTCATATAGCCACCACCCCTTCTCCACTACTCTGGAGACAAGAGAAGGTCTGTTCTTTCTTTGTGGGACCTCTGCATATCTAACTGTCCCTGCTAATTGGGCAGGGCTGTGTTACTTAGTCTTCCTAAGCTCAGAAATATACTTCATCAAAGATTCAGAGTCTGTCCCTCTCTTGGCTTATCACACCTTCCAGTCTCTCCAGAACATGGTTCCTCTCCCAGTACTTATACCTATCTTCACATCACACTGGGAGCCTGACTGAGAGGGTGCGGGGGTGGACTCACAACCAGCCATACATTCCATTATAATCTTTCAAGGGACCTAGCACAAGGGCTGGACACCACAGCCAAGAGTATCTTATCACTAAATCAGCAGGTACATTCCCCAGCTGCTGTAGTCCTTCAAGATCAAGGAGTCCTAGATTTGCTAACTGCTGCTCAGAGAGGGCCATGTATGTACCTCAAGGAAGAATGTTTTTATATCAACCAGTCTTCAGAAATCTTAAATGATATCCAAAGCCTAACAGATCAAGCCACACACCTCAAGTAGGTGGCTAAAAACCTGGGGTGCCTCTTTTGCTTTTACTGGCCAACTATTTAGTCATTTCTTGTGTCACTCTTAATTCCCCTAGGCTCAATACTCCTTCCATTGACCTTTGGCCCTTACATCCCGCAGTGCCTTCAAAGTGTCTTTTGGTGCCAGATCCAGGCAATAAAAGATCATCTCTTGCTGGTCCAGGGATATATCCCTCTTCAACCATAAGAAACCTTTATAACCCCATGCCCCAGTGACAAAGTAGCAAGGATACCTCTGAGTGCAATTCAAAGTAGGTAGGACTATAGTCCCATTCAGCAGCAAGCAGTTACAGAAATCAAGAGCTCCAGTCTACTTCTTCCCCAAAAGATTGTAGGTTGCACATCAGAGAAGTGGGGATTGAAGTAGGAGAATAGGGAACCTGGGGCATGTGGAGAATCACTAGAAACCTTGTGCAGTGGGGCAGGTGGAGAATCACTTATCCAGAGACCTGAGGCAATTTATGAGTTTTCCAGAGAAAAACACCTGCTTTCAAGAGATAGAAGCCTAAGGTTATAATAAACAGCACTTATCTAGTAACTGTCTTTTGCCCGAGGACTTAAAAGATGTGAACTAACAACTCCTCCAGGTAGCTCTCTCCTTGGAGACTACCCCATTGTTTCTCAGCACAGTCTCTACCCACTTGTTCCCACTTGCATTCCTCTAACACTGTTCAATAAACCACCTTGTTGCCTAGTTAGGTCCTTGAATTATTTCCTGTGATCGAACAAGAACCCTCTCTGTCAAAAGATATACCCCTGATTTAAGTATATCTGTTGGAAACTCTTGAACCTTAAGTCGGTCTGTTAAATATACTTCTGAAAAGTAATCCAGAATATGTAAGGGCTAAGTTTCTGTTCATTAAATGATGTGTGTTAGGTAGTATACATATTCAGTCTCTGTCTAAATGCTAAGTTAGTGTTTAACAGCTTCCATATTTCTCAAGTATTCTTAATTGGTTACTGGTTACTAAAATTCTTTAAAATGGTTAATGCTATTTGTACCAGAATTACTAAATGTATTCCTTTAGGCTGTATTTTAAAAAAACTAAAACAAAAGCTGGAAATTTTTCAGTCATGAGCCTATGAAAAAGCAGGAAATAGTTTTTTTCCTGTAATAAAGTTTTGCCTCAGTATAACTTAGAATCAGTAAGAAAATGGCACGAGTATGTTTCTATAGGGAAGAATGCTGTATCTCCTTTCCTGTAACAAAGTTTGGCCTCAATATAACCAAGAATCAGTAAGAAAATAGCCTGAATATGATTCTATAGGGAAGAATGCTGTATCTTCTTTCCTGTAACAAATTTTGGCCTCAATATAACCTAGAATCAGTAAGAAAATGGCCTGAATATGATTATATAGGGAAGAATGTTGTATCTCCTTTCCTGTAACAAAATTTGGCCTCAATTTAACTGAGAATCAGTAAGAAAATGGCCAGAGTATGATTCTATAGGGAAGAGCACTGTATGTCCATTCGGCCAGGACAGCTAAGATTAGAAGCAGAGCTGGAAAAAGTTCTACTCCTCCAAGAAACCCCTCTGGAATAGATGGAAAATTTGTGTACAGGCTTACCCCATTCCCTTGTCAGAGTTATATAGGTGAGAAAATGGTGGCCCACTGCATAAAAAGACCCAGAGAAAATAAAAAGCTTAATTACTCCAACCTGTAATTGGACTGGTATTGAGGGCTTGCAGTTACCTGGAGATGAAGTGAATATGGTGAATGAAAAAACAGCAGGAATCAGAGAAAAAGATGTTGATAACCCAGGGTTTGCTGGAGAAAATTTAGCAGCACCAATAACGAACCTTGAATGGAATGTTAATGGTGATGAGCACTGGACTAATTTAGATCAGAAAGAGGTCCCTGAAATTAGAAATTTGCAAAGGATAAGTGAAGGAATAAAAGATCTAGAAGAAAGTCCTTCTTTCCTAGGAAGTATTTATAATGCCTATCGTTAATACACTAATATAGATCCAGAACGTCCAGAAAATACCAGATTTTTAAATATAATCTTTATTACTCAAAGTTCTCCAGACATGAGAAGGAAGCCACAAAAAATTAATGGGTGACTGGAATTACCTATCTTTAGTTTAGTTAGCATTGCTTATGAACTTTAGTACAATAGTGATAAAGGTAAACAATCCTGGACTTCAGAAGGGAAAAATCCCAAGAACAGCTATGTGGGAACCCACAGAAACCAGCAATAAAAAGACCCAGGAGCAAGATAGCTTTACTACAGAATTAATACCAAATATTTTAAGCATAGCTTCCTAAATATACATTCCTTGATAAAAACCTTTTAATGAAATAATACCCAGATAAATTTCTCTCCAACTTTATGTATATAAAGATATTTCCAAGAATAAGATATCATATAACAGGCAACACTAATCTGAGATGAGATCTTAAAAGAGATAAAAATAGAGATGTGGAATTATGGAATGCTAAAGACAACCATACCAAAAGAGTGAGAATAATGAGTCAAATTATTGAGTTATATTTCTGTTTATGTGTCTATTTGTGTCTGTCTGTTTGTTCAATGTATGTCTTCATGTCTTCAGATGGTAATGCCAAATTAAGCACTGAAAATTCTTAAAAGATCTCTATTCAAATTGCTAAAATTACACAAGCACTTTATATATGTAAATGAGCAGTCCTGGAGCACAAATTAGAAAAGCCAAAAAGGATGAAAAAATCACATAAAAATCTAACTAAAGAAACTATTGAAAGAAAAAATACTTGAAAACTAAAAAGGGTATCCTGAATTCCTCCATAAGCTTTCTATGATCTATCCTACCCCCAGGGTCTTCTCCTAAACTTGAGTGAATTAGAGTGACTCATTAAATTCTATTTAGGAAGGAAGCAGATGTGTCTCAAGGGATTGGGCTCCCATCTACCATATTGGTGGTCCCAGGTTCAATTCCTGGGGCCTCCTGGTGAAGGCAAGCTGGCCTGTGTGGCAAGCTGGCCCAAGTGGAGAGTTGGCCCACATGGAGTGCTGGCCCATGCAGGAGTGCTGGCCTGTGCAGACAGCTGGAGCAGCAAGATGATGCAACAATAAGAGATAGAGAGGAGAGACAAAAAGAGACACAGCAGACCAGGGAGCTAAGGTGGCAGAAGAGATTGAATGCTTCTCTCCCACTCCAGAAAATCCTAGGTTCAGTTCCCAGTGCCACCTAAAAAGAGACAAGCAGACACAGAAGAGCACACAGCAAATGCACAGAGAGAGCACACAGCGAGCAGAAAACAATGAGGGGGGAAAGAAATAAATAATTAATAAATTAATTAAAAAAACAAAAACAAACAAACAAACATGTTTAGGAAACTTTGTGGGATAAATTTGATATGGAAATATGGGGAGGATGTGAGTTTAGTTTAGAATTCTGTCTACAAGGTCTGGAAATTAAAAATGACAGGGACAGGGATATTACAGAATAACCTTATTCTGCAAAGTTTTTACTGTATTTCCCCAATTACATTTTTAAAATATATATTATATTAGGGAGCTTATGAACTTACAAAACATTTATGCACATGAGTAGAATTCCCATACAATACCCCTCCACTAACACCCTACATTGTTGTGGAATTTTTGTTACAGATTATTAGGTAATATCATCAGACTATTACCACTAACTGTGGTCTATAGTTTACATTTGGTGTATTTTTTCCCATATGTCCCTATTATTAACACTGTACTTCTTTGCCATTGATGCAAGAATATTACAGTATTGCTGTTAGCCATAGTCCATAGGTTACATTAATTGTATTTTTCCCATGCTTCTCCACATTCTCCCCACCTTGTAATAGTGATGTATATTTGTTCTAGTTCATAGAAGGACATTATTGTATTTCTACTATTAATCACAATTCTCACCCACTTCTGTGTTCACTATGTTATTCACTCTCTAGATTATTCTCTAGTTTTCTTTCAGTTGACATTTACATCCCTAGACTACCCTTTTTAGCCACAATCCCATTCATAAACCATCTGTATTAGTTCTATTCAATACAAGGTGTTACCATCAAATCTTTTCATTTCCACAATTTTACTGTCAAGTTAATTATAACTTCTACATAAATTAAGCATCTTTAATTAAATTTTAACACCCTTGAGATGAGAGTAATTAATAATCCAAAGGCAAAATTTCAGTAAGTTAAAAAGTCTTTAAAAGCTATGAAAACGGTTTTGGAAAGTATGACTAAGGCAAATAAAACAATTATAATGTATTCTCCAGAGCCTGATAATCACTATGCTTTTGAAGTTATTCATAATTTTAAGGTTTGGTGAAAACAAAAAGGTTTTTTTATTAAAAAAAAAAAACAACTTTAGATAACATAAATGTTATTGCATAAAAAAAAAGGGGATTTCCATATGTCCCTTTCTCTCCCACTCCCACACTTTCCCACATTAACAACATCCTTCATTAGTGTAATACATTTGTTACAATTGATGAACACATATTAGTTATATTACCACTAAACTGTGTATTATAGCTTACATTATAGTTTGCACCCTGTCCCGCACAATATTGTAGGTTATGGCAAAATATATAATGGCCTGTACCCATCATTGCAAGGGCATGCAAGACAATTCCAATGCCCCCAAAATGCCCCCATATTACACCTATTTTTCTGCCTCCCTCACCTGAGAACCTCCAGTGGCCACTGCATCCACATAAATGATAAAAGTTCTTCCATTGCTAGAATAACAAAAAGTGTATAGTAGAATAACAGTAAGTCTACTTTAGTCCATTATTCATTCCCCAATCTTTAGGATTTTGGGATCGTGATGCCCACTCTGCCTCTAATTGAAACAAGGCTTAGATACCATGGGCAGACAGATGGAACTATGTTACTTGCAATTGCAGACTCTCTGTTTCTTGGGATGAGCATTGTCCATCATCATCACCTTAATAGTGGTGCTGGGTGATTCCAATGAACTGGAGAGTAGGCATTGCCACTCTGCTGAAATTCTGGGCCCAACTGACACATGGATGGAACAATGATTTAAGTCTCTTGGACATACACTTATCAAGTACAGTACTAACTGTTGGTTCAAATAGAAGGAGAAGAAGTGCCATGTGTAAGCAAACCACAAATGAGTCTAACTCTGTCACAATGGTGAACATAAATTCCAACATAAGGCCCACTGGCAGGGTGCCAAACTCCTGAGCTGTCTGCCCTGCCTACAGTGCCTGGATGTCTCTAGAGCCCTCAGGAGCCCCACTATTTGAAGCAATATTTACTTTGGCAATCAATGTGATCCTACTGAGACTTGCATAAGCATAACCTCTGGAATGATCTCCCAACTTGCTTTGAAATCTCTTAGCCATAAGAACTCATTTGAATTTTCCATTTCCCCCTTATAGAAAAGGTCTTTTTCTACGTGCATTGCTAGTTGGTGCTTGGTAATAATCTCTCAGTGCCAGGGAGACACATTCCCAGGAGTCATGTCCTATGCCGAGCGGAAGATAGTGCGTTTATGCTGAGTTTGCCTTAGAGAGAGGCCACATTTGAGCAACACGGAAGCCATCATGTGGTTACTCTTAGCTGACATATAATACTAGGGTATGTTTCAATTTCAAAAGAAATTGTTCAAAAGTTCAATCATCAATATCAAGGGCCTGGTGCTATGGTCCATCCTCCTTCACTAGGCACCACTCCTGTACTCGGGGGATTCGTGCTGTCCCAATAGGGAATGTAGCAGAATTCCCTAGGATGGGAATTTGATATTCTCTCAGTTATTGTGTGACTCTCCACCCACCGTGGCAATGCTCCATGAATGCTTGAACACATTCATATGCCTTAGGGACATGCCCAGATGAAACTGTTACCACGCATCCCCCCATCAGCCACATCCTGCATCAATGTTCCTCACCTGCCACAGTTGTGAACTTTCTGTGGTCCAAAACACCTACTAACATGAAGCCAAGAAAATAACCAAATAAAAATAATAAGGAAATGACAAATAATGATAGCTGTAAACATAACATAAAATACAAAAAAAAGTCCTTTAAATAAAAATAAAATGAAAATTTTTAAATAATAAAAAAACTTTTTTAGACATTACATCTTTCATCACTGTAAGACCTGTTGTCTTGTATGTATAGTCAGAGTTTCTTCGCTATATTGCTCCAGTGTCTTTTTTTTTTTTTTCATTTTTTCTTGAAAGAAGCTTTAGGTTACATAAAAGTCACAAACAGAATATAGGGGATTCCGATATAACCAACAACCTCCCCATTTTCCTCTCTCCTCTATTGTATTAGTCAGCCAAATGGGTGCTAATATGAAACACCAAAAATGGGTTGGTCTTTACAAAGGGTATTTATTTGGAGTAGAAGTCCACAGAAAACAGGCCATAAAGCGTTATGTTTCTTCTCTCACCACAGTCCATTGCCACATGTTAGAGCAAGACAGCTGCTGGCATTTGCCAGGGTTCAGGCTTCTTGGGTTCGTCTCTTCCTGGGGCTGCGTTTCTCTCCGGGCTTAGCTCCTGTTTCCTCCACAAGGTCAGCTATAGACGATCATGTGAACGGCTGGCTTCTCTTCTCCTCAGGCCTTCTTTCCAACATCAAAACTGCTTCTCAAAAGACTGCTTCAACTCTGTTATTGCCATGCCTTTTATATTTGAT
>JAQZBX010105488.1:0-10845 GCA_029593785.1 Cabassous unicinctus
CCCTGCTGGGGTCACAGTCCAAGGTGGGAGGAGCGTGGGTCCTGGAGAACAGAAGGAAGGCCTCCTGCAGAACAGGGCGGTCCTTCGGGAGCGAGGCACTTGTCTGCGTGCCTTGCCCGGCTCCCTGCCTGGGTCCACCTACGGACTTCCTGGGCTTCTCCATCGCCACGTGCCGTCACTACCTCCTCGACCCTGGGGTGGATCTTGAGGCAGGCAGGGGAGAGGAAAAGGCCTGAGTCACTTGGTTGGAAGAGAGTCGGGTGCCGGTGTCCTCGGCTCCCCGCTGACGGCCAGCACTGGCATCACAGGTCACCCACGGTGCACAGGTCGAGCTTGGCCACGGGCTAACTTTGGGAATGCCCATCCTAGCGTTGGATTCCTGTCTCTGGGCCCTTTGGCATGCTGGGCGATCAAGGCACTCAGTTGGCAGATGTTTGGACACCTACTGTGTGCTGTGCAGTTATTAGCCTGACAAAAGTCCCCATCTTCCGGGAGCTCATGTTCCAGTGGAGGAGCCGACACCTGGACGAGAAGGGCAGGGGGTGGAGAGGGAGGGAGGCAGTGGGAGGTGGGGAAGGGGCTGCTTTTTTGTGCTTCCTGAATTTTCATCCTGCCCCTGAGAGAAAGAAGCAAAGTTCCCATTCTCTAGAAGGTAAACATTCCAGATTTTAAAAAGCTATTTGTGTTCTTTGTTTCTGGCTGGGTTGTTTTGTTTTTGCATCGAGAAGCAAGACAATGCCATCATGCCATCCCCGGAGTGGGATGACCCAGCTTAACTGCGTTATTTGAATCCTGGCTCTGTGGCATCCCAGTGAGGCTTTAGGAAGCAGTAACCTCTCGGAGCCTCAGTTTCTTTATCTTATAAAATGGGGCTAACGATCCTTATCCCCTCCCAGGGTTGTGGTAAGGATGAAGGGAGTTAATATACTTAGAGCAGTGCCTGCATATGGAAAGTGCGCGATAAAGCTCATTCACTCATTCATCAACATCGTCATCATCATTGTCATCGTCAGACCAGTGAGTGGAGAGAGGGACCACGCAGGCAAATGGAGAACTCCAGGTTGGGGTTGAGTCACTGCCTTCCCCGTCTGCTCTGACTGGACCGAATCCCTTAATTCTGCAGCCCCTGGTGGGGAACAAGGCCCGAGCTTGAACCTCTGCACAGCACCTCCAGGCTTCTGGGCGGCCCACCTGTGGAAGATGGAGCCCTTGTTTGTCTCCCCCCGACCAGGGGCCCGGGCGTCTTCTCCAAGCCGGAGGCCCCTCCTGCTGATCTGAACAGCAGGCCGAGCCCCAGAGGAGCAGCCGGGGCTCCAGCGGCCCCCGCCGCCCCTGCCGTGCCCGCCGTGTGGCCCCCGCTCCCTGCGCGGAGGGCCGCCCAGCTGCGTGGAGCGGGAACATCTGGCTCTCCGTGAGCCTCTGCTGAGCTCCAGGCAAGCCCCGGGGGTGCTGGGGGTCAGCTGGCTTTGGGGCGGCCTCCCCGTCTCTCCCCTTGTGGGAATCACTTTCCACAAGTCCTCTTGATCTCTTGGAATCCAGATGAAATTCCGATAACAAGCCAAGCTGGAGGCCCTCCACGGGCTGGGCCTTGGGCCCTGCTAGGTGCTTGGCCGCAGACGGCTGCAGAACGTGCTGGAGGTCTCCCTTGGCAGGCTGGGGAGCAGGTGGGGGCTGAGCGGCAGGCCGGGACGGTGGTCTTGGCTCTCAGCGGCCCCTCTGGGGAGGGGGGCGGGCTGAGGCGTCGGCGGCTTGTCCTCGCTTTCCAAAGCCCCGGCTGGGGGCTTCCAGGAGCTGCACTTCCTTCTGTCCCTGTTGGCTCAGGCTTTGTTCCCAGCTGAGGCCGAGGCGTGCAGGGGCGGGGGGGGGGTCATGCCCGTCAGCCCGTTTCATCCTTGGAACTGGCATTGGGCATTCGATCCTCCGTCTCCCTCCCCCTGCCCCCAGCATGTCCCAAGCTTCCCCCTACACCTTTCCCGTGCTGCTCCGTGTCTTTGAGAGCCACCTTCTGGGACCATCCCCCCGTCCCCTCCCCCGCGCCCCAACCCGGGGCCAAGTATTGCAGCTGGAGGGTCAGAGGCCAGCCGGGCCAGCCAGACCCGAGGGGAGTGGCAGAACCAGCCTTGAAAGGAACCACCGCCAAGGGCGAGATGTTGTTGGCAGTTGGAAGAAAAATGTTCCTTGGTCCATCTCCGGGACTTTGGTCACCGGGAGAGTGAGCTCAGAGCAATCTCCAGGGCCAGGGTTGGGACCGGCCGCAGCCTGAGTCACTCTGAGGGAGAAGGAGCTCCCCAGCCTGTCCCCACCCTGCGCGGTGGACGGCGGAGGAGGCAGGGGTGCTGCTGGACGCGAGCAGCGGGGAGGGCAGGCCTTACACTGCCAGGGGCAGGCAGCACCCTGGAGCTCGCAGCTGGCCAGCGGCCCTCCCCAGGGCGCCCCGGCATTGTGGGTCTCCTCCCCCAGTCCCTCCCTCAGGAACACACACACCTGTCCGCAGCTCTCACCTTCAGTCAGCATCCCTGCCTCATCCCCTAATAGCTCAGCTCAGCTTCTCCCGAGCCCTGCCCACCAGGCTCCTGGAGGTCCTGTGAAATGCAGCTTCCGGTTTAGCAGTGGGTGGGGCCTGAGCATCTGCATTTCTGACGAGCTCCCAGGGGATGCCCTTAGGATTTCAGCCCATGGAAGGGGTTGGACAGGTGCACGGTGCTGGTGGCGAGGCACGCCTTGCCGGGACGGGTGCGGCAGTCCCCGCACTGCCCCCCCTCCAGGGCCGTGGGTGACGGGGCCCCTCCCCACTCCTCTCCTGGGGACTCTGGGGGCAGTGGCGTTCGAGCTCTGTAAAGGTCGAGGACTTGGCTTTTATGGTGTTTGGGCTGTGGACCGCGGTCCCGCTCCAGAGCACGGTTCCATCCTGGACAGCGGCTTCTCCTTATCTGACGGTTCACTGGTTGTGCCAGGTGCTTCGGCTTTGTTATGCGCCCTGGAAGTGATGCCACAAAGACTCATAATCCCCATTTTTGTAGGCGTAGAGATGGGCGCGGAGATGGGCAGCAGCTCGCCTGAGGCCACCAGCTGGAAAGTGGCTCCAGGCCCCGCTCTTAGACTCCAGAGCTCAGATTCTCAGCCCTGGCACCGTGGGCATCTCGAGGGTCCTGAAGTCCTCACCTGGGCTCAGGTCTAATTTAAGAGTCCAAAAGCACGGTTCTCAGCCGTGACCGTGCGTCAGAAGCACAGGGGAGCTTTGAACAGCCCGGTGCCCAGGCTACACCCCAGACATAAGGTCTCCGTACCTCAGTACTTTCTAAAAGCGCCCAGGGGCGTGAAAAGGTGGGTGAAAAGATGGGGCAGTGATGAGAAGGACTCTCGTCTCTCGTTTGTGAGTGGACTCATGCCCAGCAGACCGAAGGGAAGAGATTTTTTCTAGTACAGGCCTCCATATCCCACTTTGACATGGCTTTCAGACTGTTTTTCTTCCCACAGGACTGAGCCCAAAGCGTGGTCCAGATCCTGATTTTCAGTCTCAATGGCTCAGAGAAGGGGCTGGCTGAGGGTGGAGATCACTTTGGGCACTGGCTCTGGAGGCTTCCAGAAGCTTCTGGAAGCTTCCAGAAACTTCTCACTGCTCCTGAAGGCCTACGTGCCTGGTTCCACTACGTGCCTGGTTCCACGTCTCCTGGCTTCCACCCCTCTCCACTACACCTCAGCCCCAGGGCATGAGCTCTGCTTTTGAGCTGCCTTCTCAGGGTTTGCTGGTTCAGCTCCCCAGTAGCCTTTTCAGAGGGCAAGGCGGGGACAGCTGGCTGACAGGGCACCGCCGGGGTTGTCCTGGGAGGTCAGAGGAGCGTCGCCAGAGAGCGGTGTGAGTCCAGCTTGCCTCGGCCTTTCTCCTTGCAGCTCTTTTCTCTAGGCCCCACTCCAGATTCCAGCTCAGAACTCCTTGAGCGCAAGTGAAGGGCCCTTATCCCTCTTGCTACCCCTTGGGGTCCTCTCACATGTCAGCAGAGATAACTCTGGAAAAAGACTCCACTCGTCACCCTTCCCCACCCCGGTGGGGCAGAGACGGCCAGCCCCGTGTCCAGCCCGGTTAGTGCTGGGGAGGCGCAGCGGGGGCTGCCCAGCTGTCCTGTGGGCTCAGTAGCAGGCGGTCTGGTGGGCCTTGGGGGTCCATTTGCTCTTGGTGTCGTTTATTTTCTTCGTCCTTCACCCCAGCCTGGCTTCACAGGGAAGGTCTAGGCTGTGTGCAGTTCCGTCGGACAGGAGCCGGCGGCGGGGGGCTGCACGCGTCCCCTCTCGTTCCTCTCCTGGCCTCGCAAGTCTGTCTTCTCCCATTTTGTGGATGAGGCCGCTGAGGCACGGGCAGGCGTCGCCCATGGGCCCGCTTTGTGGCTGACGGAGGTGGGATTCGTCCCTGGCAATAGGCTAAATTTGGAGTGCCCAGGCCACTCCCAGAGTCCTGATGTCACTGGTCTCTCACGGCCTGGCAATGTGGACTCTCCTCGCCCCCGAGGAGAAGACCCTGGCTCTGTCCTGCTCCTGGGAGGCTGGACGTTCTCTTCACCGCCCTCAGCGGGTTTTCCTCCATTCGCTGAGGTGTGGGCTTCTGCCCCGCCCCCCAGGGCCGAGTGGGGAAGACGCTGATGAGCGCAACTGCGGGGTTCCCCAAGGTGAGTGCGATGGGGCCTGGGTATCTGTGGGTGAAGAGGACAAGGCGAGAATGGAAACGATGATGCCGAGGAGCCCTGACGGGCCTCTGCGTGGATTTGGCGCTTAATGGCGGCAAGGTCAAGGGGAGGCTTGCGACTCTCACAGAAGCCCTCGTGGGAAAGGGCTGCTCCTTTACCTCTCAACTGATAAGGCCAGTGTTTTACAAATGCAAAATGTCATCAGTGGAAGCCAGGCTGAGCCGGGTCTTCCCATATGAGGACACCTCTGTGATCTGGGAGCAGAGAGGGCTGCCTTCCCAGAGGCACTGAGTTCTTTCACTGTGCAACAGGCCCTTTTTGGTACTTTTCACAATAACACCCAAGAGTTACCATTATCTGCCCTATTTTACAGACCAGGAAACTGAGGCACAATACCAGGTTAGGGAGTAAAGGAGACACTTGCATGTTTCCCCAGTAACGGAGGGGCAACTCACATTGTCCACGTGCGGAAACTGAGGCAGAGAAGACAAGCAGCCTGCCCAACTCGCCCCAGGAATGTTGTGGCCTCAGGAGAGCCACCTGGATTCACTTCCCGTTCCCCCACTTGGAAGCTGCATGAACTTGGGCGGGTCATGCACCCTTGCCGGGCCTCACCAGGCTTCCTGTGAATACTGAGCGGGGGCTGCATTGGCTGTGCAGTGGCCGAGGCCGCGACGTGCGCTCCGTGAGGGCAGGGACTGGCCTCTTTTGCCCGCTGTCATATCCTAGAGCCTGGCGCATTGGGGCGCTCAGTCAAACACTGGTCGCGTGAGTCTCCCAGGGGATGTGACCTCCTGAACTCACAGACCACGGCACCAAGGAGTCCCCAGCACCTAACCCAGTGCCTGCTACGAGCAGGTGCACAACCAGATGCGTGTCAGATGCGTGTGGGCCGGCCCAGGGACTCTTGCCCCTGCCTCTCGCACCCCCAGCCTCTCTGGCCTCGGCCGGGTGGACGCAGCAGGCTGCCCAAGGTGTCTCTTCTGGAGAACAAGCCCAATTTTAACGGCTTGTTGGCCATCTTTCTTCAGCATCTGAGCTCAATTTCCAAAACGTGAAAATTGCCTGTAATTGTAATACTTTTCGATCCTACGGAAGTTTCCCCGTGATGATTATAATTATATTATTTAGAGCTTGTGTGCCGGGCGGGGGGGCGGTACCTGAGGGTGGCTTGGCTTTCGTGCGAACAGGAGAAGTGCCAGCCTGCGTGCTGTGGACCCTGGGCTCTTTACATTGCAGTGGAGTTTGGGAGAGGGATTCAGGATCGGAGGCTGTCCAGATAACTTGAGCCGATGCTTAAATTCCAAAAGCATTTCAAACTTGGACCTCTGTTTGCCTAAAAGAGGCTATTTTTCCAAATGTATTAACATCTGTGTTTCATATCAGGGCCTGTAATTGCTTTAGCCGTTTTGGCAGGAGACAAAGAGAATTAATAGTTTTCAATTTGGTCATAAGCGGTCATCTGTAGCTGGAAGAGAAGTTCCTGAGCAAATATTAACTCTGCGTAGATGAAGAATGCAGGCTTAGCAGGAAGGTGATGTTGTGAAGGGGACAACTGTGGCTATTTCAACTTCGGGTCTGAAGCAGGCACCTGGGTCTGTGTCCGAGGTCCTTTCAAGCACTAGTTCTTCCTTTGTTTGCCTGTTGCCACTCCCTGTGAGTGCTGTCGTCTTGTTTTTCCTTGACAATGCTCGTGGCTTTCTATCTTGCCACCCCAAGATTGGAGGAAGGAAAGCTGACACTGGCCTGCACCCCCCTCCAGGACCCACGGCAGGCATTGCTAGTGGAGGACAGCACGCCTGGCTGCCCAGCCTGGCCTTAGCCCAGATTCTCAGGCCAGCGCCCCCCGGGCAGGGCAGCCGCTGCTGATCGTGGGTAGTTGCCATCCAGGGGGAACCCACAGGCCACCAGTCTCAGGATGGGCTCCCCAAAGCAGAGCTGGAGCCCAGGATTCTGGTGAGTGCGCAAATGCTCCTGGGAGTGGAGCTAGAGAGGGAGGCTATGGGTGAGAGGCTGACCTTGGTTCCCAGCTTCAGTCGGGGGTCAGGGGGCTGGAGGGCTTGACCTCCACATCCAGCAGCCATCGGCTGAGTCCTTGGCTCTTCTGTTCTCCCCCGGGGGAGGGGAGGAATGTCAACCCTTGGGAGCCCCCACTCGAGGTAAAGTGGGTTCAGGCCACCTGTGGGCAGCCGCCAAGAGAGACCAGGCACTGGTGCCTGAGCATGAGACCCCGCTGCAGCCCCATGCAGGCTGAGGCTCCCGAGATGCTGCGCTTCTGACAAGCCCCAGCAGATGCCGGCGCCATCCCCTCAGTCGTCTTCCTGCCTTCGTGTTCATTTTGCTCACAACCACCCAACCCAGTAAAACATCACTGGGCTCTAGCTGTGGCTCTGCTCGCACGCCGTCTGTCGTTCCCCCCAGTCTAGGACAGAGGTGTCCAAACTGGCTGTAATCAGAACCACCCAGGGGAAGCGGATGTGGCTCAAGCGATTGAGCTCCCGCCTACCACATGGGAGGTCCTGGGTTTGGTTCCCGGTGCCTCCTGGAGAAGGCGAGCAAGACAGCGAGCTGGCGTGGCCAGCAGATGCAACTGACGCAACAAGGAGAAACAGAGGAAACATCAAAGCAGGGAGTGGAGGTGGCTCAAGCGATCGAGCGCCTCTCTCCCACATGGTAGGCCCCAGGTTCAGTTCCTGGAGCCTCCTAAAGAGAACAGAGAGCACACAGCGAATGAACGCAGAGAGCAAACAGCGAGCGCAAACAGAGGGGGGAGGTATGAATGAACAAATCTTAAAAAAAAAAAATACAGACCCCACTCCGGACCTCCAGCTGGTCTGGTGCAGGGGCTAGAAATCTGTATTTTTATCAGTTTTTAAAAACAAGCTCCCAGGACCATTTGACTTGTAGGGTCCAAGGCAGAATGCAAATGTGGAGCCTGCTAAGAATTTCAAGATGGTGACAGCAAAGCAAGTGTAGGGCCTCCTGAGCCGAGGCCTGAGCGGACACCAGCATGACTGCCGGCCCCGCAAGCTCCTGGGTAGAGGCATCTGTTGGCCTCGGTCTACATTTGGGCGCTTCTCGTCCGTAACCCAGAATTCCAGCCTTTTAATCCAGGGGTCCCCACCTTGTGCAGTCCATCTCTAGCCTCCTTTCCAGCTGTCTGCTATACACACACACACAAACACACAGACACACACCCTTACACACAGACCCACGCAGTCACACACCCACACACACACCCACTTGCCCTTTGGTGTGGCCAGCCTGGCTTTTGCACACCCCTTTCCCCTGGAGATGCCATGTTGGCCGTCACTTGTCTTTGCCCTCCTGTTCCGTTTCCCCCTCACTTTAACCCCCCCAGCAACCGGTTTTTGTAAATATACCTTTTAGTAATAGATTTTATTTTTTTTATTTTTTATTTTTTTAAAGATTTCTTTTATTCATTTATCCCCCCTTGCTGCTCGTGCTGGCTGTGTCCATTTGCTTTGTGTTTTTCTGTGTCTGCCTCTCTCCCTTTGTTGTGTCATCTTGCTGAGTCAGCTCACTGCGCCGGCTTGCCCTCACCAGGAGGCCCGGGGAACCGAACCCGGGGCCTCCCATGTGGTAAATGGGAGCCCAACCAATGGAGCCACAGCCGCTTCCCATAGATTTTATTTTTCAGAAAATTTTAGATTTATAGAAAAATCGAGCAGCGTTCCCGTGCTACCCCCCCCGCCATTGTTACACCTTGCGTCACTGGGGCACTCGGTTACGGCTCACGCCCCGGTCCTGCTGCGTTGATTGGGATTGCGCTGGCTCTTCCCTCGCGTCCTTTCCGTCCCAGGACCCCGTCCCTGGCTCCTCAGGGCCCTCTTGCCTGTGAGCTTCTCAGACTCCCCTGGTTCCTGCTCACCAGGCTTCTGACGGAGGGCCTCTGGGCCCCACTCCCCCTGCCGCCCTGCTTTTGCTCACTCTTTCTCAGCTCCGCTTCTTTTAGCGTCAGCCTCGAGCCCTGTCCTCTGCTCATGGTTGAAACCACTGGGTCCTCGGCCGGAGCCCCTGTGGCCTCTGGGCCTGTCAGCCCTCGCGCCCTTGGGTGCCTGGCACAGAGCAAGTGGTATCACTTCTTGTGTGAAAACTAGAGGGTAAAGTCCTTTCAGGGACGGGGTTTTGTTTTCTCCTGACCCCTCCTCAGGGCCTAGGTAGGGACTCTTTAAAGACGTTACTGCTATGGGGCAAGGGATTTGGGATCAGCGCTTTGCCCTGGGGCTGGGGCTGCAGGCCTATGGAGAGTCAAGGAGGATGGGTGGGTCTACACCAGGGACCAAGGGAGCTTGGAACCCCCTGGGAGGCCTGTAATTGTCAAAGGAAGCCCTGTCCCATGGAGCCCTGCTCCGAATCCCTGTCCTGTTGATTGTTCCCCATGCAGGGCTCAGGCCGGGAATTCCCAGAAGAATCTGTAAGGCCCCAAGTCTTGGTTCCGGGTGATAAGAGGGAGCCACTGGCTTCCCCATCCTCACTGGCTCGTGCGTCTTTTCTCTCTGCAGACATGGCCCCCGCAGGTCCAGCTGCCCCCACAGGTCCAGCTGCCCCCGCAGGTGCAGCAGCCTCCCTCCAGGAGTCAAGAAGCAGTTTCTCTTCTAGCCCCAGGTCCGGCCCTCTAGGTGGCTGACCGCTGCCACCATGTTACCTGGCTAGCTAAGGGGCCGCCGGACGCCCTGCCCCTCCTTAGTGAGATGGCCTCGGGCAGGGTCCCCCGGTCAGGAGAGGCGAGTGCTGAGGGGACCCTGCCCGAAGGCGCTTTCTGCCCTAGGAGTGGGCACAGCCCGGTGAGGAGCCAGTGCCCCTGGGCCAGCCCTCCACAGAGGGTGGGCGGGAGTTGCTGGGAAAAGCCCCAGCTCCCTCACCCCTTGAGCAGGACTCCGAGGCACATCCTTCAAGTCTCCCCAAAGGGTTTGAACCCCAGGTGCCCAGAGCAGGTCCTGCTGAGGAGGATGCCCCTCCCTGCCTCACTGCCCCACCCCTCAGGACCCCTCGCCGGGCAGGTGAGATGATTAAACGGCACGTGGCATGCGTAGCCACGGGGACTCGGCAAGGGCTGACCGATGAGCCACCATCCGCAGGCTTTGGTTTAAGGAAGCTCCCGTCAGAGTCCAGTGCCGGACGCCCCCCCCCCCTTGCTTCTAGATGTTCCGATCTGGCCTTTGGTTTCGAAAGTCTTGAATTTAGTCACCATGTTGCTCACTTGTGTCTGCAAGCCCCACAGCTTAGTTCATTTCCCTCCTCCGTCTTCTGCCTGCTTCACTTTACTTTTCCGTTCCTGGGTTCGGAATCTTAAACGGCCAGTGGTTCTTTAAAAAGAAAAAAACAGTAGGAAAGATGACCCAGCACGTCAGTTGTGTTTGTGCTGGTTTGTTTATTCCTTGACTGTATCTGCCTCATTCTGTTTTGGTCTGGAGCTGGAGGCTGGCGGAAATGGGGCACCCAGGGAAAGTCTCCAAAGACGACTCCCTGTCCTGGCCCCCCACCCGCCCACCTCCACGCGGGCAGCCTGCCCGTCGGTGCCGGAGTCTTCCCAGAGCCTGCGCAGGGGCTTCCCCCAAGGCCCGTTCTTCTGGGGAGACTTCCACAGGTCTCCACGTTTCACCACAAATATTCTGCAAGCACCGTCGTCATCAGCGTGGCTCATCTCTCCTTATTGGGTTTCTTTGTGGCTTGAGCTTAGACTGAACGGAATGGCGGGGCCTCTAGTTTTCCGGAAATTCTGGGGCCCAAACCCTGCAATCTTAAACAAGGGGGAACAACGGTTGGGGCCAAAAGTAAATTTGAGATTTGCTTCCTTCCCGGCTGCCTCTCCCTGCCCTGCCTGTCGGCTTCTTCTGGTTTCTCTTGACACTTAGGGGGAAAGGAGCTGGCTGTGGTGAAGGGCAGGGGGACAGAAAATGGAGGTGTGAGCAGGAAGTCCAAACAAACTGGCCGTTCCCATTTGGGGCCCAGTTTGGGGTGGTTTAACCACCCGCTGATCCCTCAGCCGGGGCCTGTGGCAGGTGGGGGTATGTGGAGGTGCCTGGGGCTGAAGAGGGACTCCCCTCAAAGGTGTGACCAGGGAGCCGGCTGCACTGTGACTCTACGCATGAGCTCCCAGTGGGGCCCTGGGGGTGGGAGAGGGAAAAAAATCACTATCCCT
>JAQZBX010105489.1:0-10846 GCA_029593785.1 Cabassous unicinctus
TGAACACTGTAGAATATGAAAGATAGATTCTTGATAGATTCTGACCAATTTGTATGATGTGGTATTTGAATGAGATGCAAAAACAATCTGAAAATTACCTGTGTAATCCTGATGATGACAGCAAGAACAACAAACACAAATGCTGAACAGCCTCCAGGTACAATCACTTTTCAAGTGAGACAGCAAATGCCAAGTCAGCAGTGGAACACTTGTCAGTCATTTTTATGGAAATCATAGAAATTAAAACTGGGAGACCCCTCAGAAAGAGCACCCAGCTCAGTTCCCCAATTGTACATATTATGACTCTGATACCCAAATAGTAACAATTACTCAAACTAAATAAAACTCAAGTCTCTGACACTTATTCCAATATGGCTTGCCTTTTAAAATGGTTTTACATTTTGTAAAATTTCAAAATCCCAATTTTGTGAAAAGGTTCAGAATTTATAAGGAATAATATTTCTAGTCACAGCATTTTTAAGAGTTATAGAGAATTGATTGATAATGGCTGGGACATTAACAATCTAAAACTTAGTAGCACTACCTACAGGATAAACCTGTAGCCAAGCACAGTTCAAAAGGAGCACTGCATTCCCATCTCTTTTTCCCATCCTAACTCACAGCTCCCATAATCCTCACACTGCCAATTGTTCAGAAGATATTTAAGACTGGGAAATTTAAACCCAAGAGGCAGGTAGACCACAGCACTTTTTTTTTTTTTTAAGACTTATTTATCTATTTCTCCCCACTTTATTTATTTATTTCTCCCACCCTTCCCCCATTGTGTGCGCTTGCTGTCTGCTCTCTGTGTGTGTTCCTTGTCTATTCATCTTCTTTTTAGGAGGCACTGGGAATGGAACCGGAGACCTCCCGTGTGGTAGGTGAGCACCTAAGTGCTTGATCCATGTCTGCTTCCCAGCACCTCATTCTTAATGGTAGAACATTTATCGTCCAACCCAGACCCTTTTTTCTCACTCCACCCAAATAGCTAAACCAAGTGGCACAAGATCAGTGTCCAGAACTCCTGCTGCAGCTTCCTGCCTTTCATTTTCTTGCACCATCTTTCTCAACACTTTAAATAATTCTCCTTTCTAGAGAATGTTTTTTTCAGGTGTGTGTGTTTGTGTGGTTCACAGTATACCTATTTTAAGATGTCGGGCAGTGTTAATCCTTTCAGTTGTTTTGCAAAGTTGTTCAACCCACTGTCCCGTCCAGTATTCTCTTCATGAAGTCTCCCAGGAGAAATCCCTCTTAGGTCTTAATGTCGGGTAGGACTGTGCTTCTCCTGAATTACTGGCACATGTTTATCTTCCATCAGCCATGAATTCTCATGACGGGGGGTATGTCCAGCTTTCTTTTGGCCACTATTACACTTAGAGTGGAATGCGTGGCCGACTCCCGATAATTTAAGAAGTGAGGCTTATCTTACTCAACGGGGATTGTATCTTCCCTGTTTTTCCTTCCTCTGGAAACCCTCAACTATTTCATGGTTTTGCTTGATGTACCCAAATATATTTAAGCTGCCTCAAATCCTCTGTGGAAGGGAGAGTAGGCAGGCAGGAAGGAGGGAAGGTGGGCGTAGGTGAGTCCTGGCACCTCCCAATTCATATCACAAACTTTCTTCTTCTGTCTATTACTGGCCTATTTGCCCATGTGCTTTGTAGTAAGTTCAAAAAGAGATTTGTATCATTTTATAATTTGAATCTGAAATTTGGGGTCCATGTATTAAAATTTTAGTTTCTACCCATTTTTCCACTTAGTGGTCAAAAAAATATATATATGAATGCACATTTTTGACCTTGTGTGAATTGCTATAATATAGGCAAAGACTCCATCCATAAATATTCTTCCTATTACTTTTCATTTCTCTACTCATATATAGAATTTATAATGTATTAAAATAATGTAAATAAATAAGAAAACTGCACTCACATCCACTGAAAGTTTTTAAGTTCCCTAAGTACCTACAAAGAAACTAACTACTCTTTATTCACAATGAGATACACATAACTCTCTGTATTTTCCCTCAGACTTCCCTCCAGCCTCCATCCCTACCCCAGCTAAGAACATTTTCACATAAATCATCCTGCCTTAGATCGACCTGAGTCTTGCCTGGAACAAGCCCACTTTTACGTTACATATAAAAATGTTTCTCTTAATTTTTTCTAGAGGAATGAATTTAATGAAAAAAGTATAGTCTACTCAAAAATGCTGACTGCTTCTTACTATTTCTCTATATGTCTTTATGAAAGGAAAAAAATAAAGGTATATTCACAATTGGAAAAAATCCATTTAACTTCTCACTGCTGGTGCTATAGTTCTCTAGAAAATAATGACACAGAAAGAATTCCATGAACAAACGTTGAATTGCACTTGTATTCACAGCTGATACAAAACAAAACAGTTACTGTTGAGTGTTATCTTCTAGGTCACCGTGATCTCAAAACAAAATACAGGTCCTAATTATTCTATGATTGTCTCTTCTTTTTTGTGTTTAATTTCTAGGCCATGGCTGTATTTCCATTTTTCAGAAATTGGCATTATAAAAATAAAAAATAAAACAAAAAAAAATAGAAATTGGCATTAACTGGGGACCATTTTCTATTCAGATATTCTTTTCAATACAGCAAATTGACTTGAAGCATCCAAATAAGCATAATATAAACTTGTAATAAATGTGTTGGAAGTTATATATATACTTTTAGAAAGTACTTAAGAAATTCCTTTAAAATAAACTGATATCCAGCTAGCCTCCCCAAATTTATAAATCCAATGAGGATGAAAAGAGGAAAATGAAACTGTAAAATCCTGAGATACTACAACCCTTCCATAAACCAGTGCCTCACTACATGGTTCCCATGTTCTGTTTCGAGGAGCAGTGTCAAAGGAAATCAAATTAGAAACCTTGCCATGCTTTGTTTTCATTCTGAGATCATTTGTTGGGAAAAAGAGAGCTTCTATACCTATGGATCAATGCATATGATTTTTAAGCATGAATCACATATATTTTAATATGAATAAGCTTGATTTTTACTAAAGAAGTTAGTGTGCATGTTTTTTAAACAACCACCCAAAAAAAGTAGAATTAGGACTTTTAAAAAAAATGTCTATACCAGCCTCACTTAGTACATGCAGTATTTAAGTAACACATGTTATCTTTACCTTTTGTCTTGCCTGTTGATGAGAGCTAAATTATTTATAATGAAAAATAGAATTATGTGTAAAATCCTGTCTCTATGAATACTTATTTGCCATCACACCTACTCTTTATTAGTCATTCATGAGTTTGAATGTATTTAAGAAGAGTTGACTGTAAATTCTGCAAATAAGTAAAATGCTCCTCATCTCTTTATAAAGTATGGTGTAGGATCCCTTTTAGGGTATTAAAGACCAGTGATTTATCTCCTAAATATCCATTTGGTATCTTTTCTTGACTATTTTAATAATTTATCAGACTAATAAGCATTTAATTTTAGTACCTACCTTGTATTGTCATGAAACCTACCATTCTAGTATGAAATAATTATAGATTCCAAAAAAAATCTTTTACAATTGGTGAATAATGGAAGGAATGGCTGGATATTTTCAAAAGTGTTTCTCACTATGGAAACATGATTGTTATAGGCATAAGACTCTGGGACAATGTTTATTTACAAAAAATATTGAATCCCTACCATCTGTGAGAAACTCTTCTTCAGGGAAAGGGGCATATGTAATACTGATATATGAAGAGATTAAGAAGCAATAGTAGAAAAACAAAATAAAGTCCATCATCCTTTTATTGGCCGTTCTTTTAGGGGATTCTTTTCAAATTGTGCAGTGCGGCATAGTTAAGGGAAGGCAATTGGGCATATATAAGTGAGTCTTCTGATGGCAGTAAAACTCCCAAAATAGTTCAGATGGATGAGTATAGTTAACTCATACATGCCATTCCAGGTGTCCAGAAAATGAAAGTAATTTGATCTTGCACTCACATTTATAGAAGAAAAAAAAAACATTTTATAGCATCATTATGTTTTTTTCCGAGCACACAAACCTCTCTAATTTGGCAAATTCATGCTCGGGTTTCAGACACCTTTCCTAGTAATGACATATCCACCTCTATGTCTCTTCTAAGCTCTGCACAAATGGGCTTCACTGGTAGTAGTAAAATAAAAATGTAGGAAAGAGTATAAGAAATAAAATATCTAGCCCATACCTTATAAATTGTGTTGTCTAATTTGTCTACACGGGCAATATGAAATAGAAATAGGAATAAGAGTGTGCATATAATCCGAAAGTCACGGTATTTAAAACCGGATGGTATATAATTTTAAGGCCCTCCTATTACTGCTGAAGTGAAAGAAATCTTGTTAAGATAATGAGAGTACAAGTCGCAATAACAGTTATTCTTTAAACTCATTTATGCTTGCCTCTGAATGCTGTGTTATGTTGACAGATCTGGGGAATTTTAGTGGCCGGACGAGAAGTGCAGTCTCGGTGAGGGAAGGCCAGGGGGTTGTCCTGCTGTGCTCCCCTCCGCCGCATTCACCAGGTACGGTCGGCTCCTTCTCTACTCCTGCTGCTCTCTTACACTGTGCTCGTGCTTCTAGACAGGCCAGGGCAGGTGTGCTTGGCTCCCTTGACACGTAGCGGAGTGCCAGGCAAGTGACAGGCCATGACTGCCCCTGGACAGGAGGCTGAGCTCCTGGGATAAGATGGTTTGATTGCTGTTCTGTTGACTGTCACGGGTGTGTCTCTGCTTGTCACCAGTGAGGACTATATTACCTAAACACCAGGAAAGTGATAAGCCGAGAGAGGTAGAAACTTCAAAACTGTTTGGAGTGTCAGAGTTGAGTTAATGGAATGCCAATGTGCATCCTGTTTCTGAAGCTAAGCTGAAACTTGGATGTGTTGATTGCCGTACCAGAACAAAAACTGCTAAGACATTCTTTGTTGTTTGTTTGTTTGTTTCGGAACAAAATTATAATTTACTGTTTTGCTTGGCTACTGCAGCTGTGGCTTGTAAACTTCATGGTGCTAGATGAGTGCTTCATGGGATTTGGGGAAACGGAATAAGTAGTCGGTGCTAAGATTAACTATATGCCAACCCCCAGCGAAATATAGTCATTTTGTTTGAATTTTATGATTTGATTTGAAATGAATACCTCTTTGTTCCTCAGTTTAATTTTCTGCTATTACTACTTATAATTTGAGTGGCCAGAATCTATTGGGCAGAAAAAGAGAAAAACAGAGAAATTTTGATTGTGCCAAATGTCCATTTCTGAGAAGTAGTGAAGACATTGGACTAAAAACCTGGGAACAGAATTTAGGGTTGTGGTAGCTCAAGCAATTTTTCATCTTTAATTACTGTGAAAGCCATATTTGTTTCTAGGCTATATTATCAATGTAGTATCGGGGCCCAATTTTCTTCAACTTTGGATAATTCTTATCATGAATAACAAAAGGACCTAAATCAATTTTCTTAAAGTCGTTCCCCTTTTGATCTGAGCCTCCTTCAAAATTTTCTTTGAATTAAGGGGAAAGCAATCTACAGTTCAACAGCAAAATATTTTTTAAAACATTTTGCTTTGAGACTCAGATAATAATCACTAATAAAAATAATTTCAGGGAGTGTATGTGGCTCAAGCTATTGAATGCCTGCTTCCCACATGGGAGTTCCCAGGTTCGGTTCCCAGTGCCTCCTTAAAAAAAAACACACAAAAAAAACAAGCAGACAAATGAAAAAACCAACTCAGGGGAACTGATGTGGCTCAGTGGTTGAGCACTGGCTTCCCACATATGAGGTCCCGGGTTCAATCTCCAGCCACGGTACCTCAAAGAATAATAATAATAATCATAAAATACTTTCAGCCATTTCTGGTCTGTCAATTCTGTCACCTCAGCCCTTCTGTGAGCAATGTGCTGAGCTGACAATAGACATGGCTCTCCTTACCTGTATGTGATTCCAGATGTAGATTTCTTCAAGGCAGATGTGTTTTATCTTTTTTTATGGATGAGACATTAATATAGGTATGTCTGATCTTGCATTTTGAGACAGATTTAGTTTGAAGAGCAGGAATAAACGAGTAATAACTGTGAGAAATGAAGGACAAGGAAGAGGAGGAGAAGGAAGAAGCAACAGGCTTATTAGAGGAAAAAGAGTTAATCACCAGACAGAAGGGAGTTAAAAACATGGAGTGATCCCTGTGCAAAAAGATTTTCTGATATAATCTATATTAGAAGGCTGTTGGAAAATGTGTTTTAAAAAAGTGAAATGGGAGAGGCTGTAGAAAGCTAAACTCCTAGGTTACACAATAGATCAATTATCCAATGGCAGGGAAAACTATATAGAGAAAATTTCTGGTGTGAAAAAATAGCATAATGAATTGTATATGTGATAAAATAAGCAAGAGATAAGAATATGTATTAGTAATTAATATAAATGATTAATAATATGATCCATGCTTGAGATCAAAATAAACACAGCAAGGTAACGGCTCTTGTATATTCATGTCGTAAGAAATATTAGACTGGCTATATAATTTAAGATTGTAGGAGAGGTTGGACTTTACTAGGCACTCATTCTGTAGCCCATGTTAAATGATCCATTCATAAGTCTGTATTAACACCACAACATTTTTAGGAAATGTTTGCATGGCCCAAAATACGGTATAGCTCCGCCCGCAGGCCAAGGTCTGTGACTTCACGGATCATCAGTTACCCCTGGCCAACCAAATCCTGTCTATCCTTAAGTTTTTCATTGAACATTCCTTTTATATTCTCGCTGAAAAAGAGACTTGTATATCCCCTGAGGACATGGCTTCCTGTGCAGCCCTGTAAAGTTATGGCTGTTTATTCTACCAAAGCCCACGTGCTATTGAGACAGACTGGAATAGATACTCCTCTTGTCCATTCTTCCTTCTTCCTCCTTAAAGACCCCTGGTTTCGTATTTCACGTCATTAAACATTCATTACGCTCTGCTTCTCCTTGTGGTAGCCATCACCGCACTCTGAACTCACTCCCCTTTATTTCCTGAAGATTTTGTTTTCTAGGTCACTGTCAATTTCTTCTATACTCCTCAAGTCTTAAAATTTGGTGATGTCAGTGGATGACCCTTTCAGCACCCTATCCTCCTCATTCCTTTGGTTTTTCCTTTCCAATGATCTTGTTTTACAGCCATTCTTCACCACCTGATCTCTTTTTACAAAGACTCCCTCAAGAACTGCACTTAGGGACATCTTATTGTTTGACTAGCACCTCCAATATCCAGCTGACTCTCTCTAGTGCCCTGATCCCAGCAGTGCTCTAACTTTGTTGAAACCTACCATTAGTCCTACACACTGTTCATTCTAATTCACCTCCTTTGATTTTCACTTTTCTCCTTCAATTATTATCGTTTTCTTGCATGTCATCTCAATTTCTTCTTCCCTATTTTGCTTCATCTCTATGACTTGACACTTGATGCTGGGTAAGTTCAACTCTCAGCCTACTCCATGTGTGAACCTATTCAGCTTATATAGTATAGACAACATAGCTCTATTCCTGCATAAAAGACCTTCCTCACTTGGCTTATAGGATTCCACACTCTCGTAGCTTTCCTCCCACTTAACTTAGTAACAGCCTTCTTAATCTCCTTTGCTGATTTTGCCACATTTTCTCAAACTCTTAATGTTGCATCCCACCCCCCTGCCCTGCTCCCCATTTCAGTCCTTTAACTTCATTTCCTGATATGGCCCCTCTCCTTTAGATTTTTCCTTATAGTAAGTCTTCAAATACTGTAGTCTACTGCACTTATGTCTACAGGACTCTGATGAGTAAATCCAACTGCCTACTAGACATTTCCATCTAGATGATTAATAGCACCTCAAGCTTAACCTTGTCAAAGTTAAATTCCTGGTTATATCTTATCCAAACCTGCTCCACCTGCCATCTTTTCCTGCTCAAGTAATGTCCATTTCCTCCTTTACACGCATCAGGCTTTAGCGTCTTTCATCTCTGTCTCAAACCCACTTGCAAACATTCAGCAATTCTATTGGCCCTATCTCCAAACTTTATCCACAATCTGACCACTTCTCAACCCCTCCACTGCTATTTCTCTAGAACAAACCAACATCAACTCTCACCTGGATTATTGCAGTAGTTTCTTAACTGAACTTCCTCATTCTGCCTTTACCCCTTTAGCTATTCTCAATATAGCAGCCAGAATGATTCTTTAAAATCACAATTTAATATTGTAACCCGTATTCCTGATAAATATTTGAGGCATCCAATAGCACATTGAAATCTTACTAGTTTAAATTGTAGCAGCTACTATCTGAAATGACAAACAGTTTATACATCATAGAAGATTAAATAATGCTCATAAATAGCCAAAGATCCATTTTCTCATTACCTCAAATAGGTGTAAAATGCAGTTTTCTGTGGGGGAAAAAAAGCAAAAGCTAGGTTTGACTTACTTGCTAAATTTCCCTGTTTACTTCCCAAGAGATCAATATTATCTCTAACATATGTGAATGAAAACATCTTGATTGGATTCTGAGGTGGTTATTAATCACCAGAAATAAATATATTTTCTAGACTGTTAAGCATATCTGCCCAAGATGATTTTGGTTGCCAAGAAACTCCTCTGTCACTTTAGTAAGCTTGAAAATCAGAGTTAAACTCTAAAGAAAAGCTCTGTGAAAATGTAAAAATAGCCTCATAACAGTTATAACTTTATATGGAATTATTTTATTAAATAAATATTTTTATTATTTAGAGACTATCATCCTAGGTATTTTTAAAATAAATAAGTCAGTAATTACTATTTTACTTTAAAAATATTTTGGTCTCATGTACATAAATATTATCTCAGAAGCTTATATTGAAGTGGGACTTTAAAACACCTGTACAAAATATGAGGCTACAGTAAAAATAATTGATAAGAATATACCACTTTACAGCATAAAACTCACATTCTCACATATTGTTATACCATGTAATCCTTATAAAATGTGAGACTTAGAAATTATTGCCAGCCCATTATATGGATGGGGAATCTAAGCCTCAGAAAAATTAAGTAAAATGCTTAAGTTTAATCTCTCACACCTAATAAATGATATGGCCAGAATTTCAATCTCTGATATACTTTATAGCATATCGTGCATTTTGGTTAAAGATATATTAAAATTTTTATAGCGTGAATGCAAACCAAGATTTTCTTAAACAATGCAATTATTGGGGATTGGATATAGATCAGTGGTTGAGTGCCGGCTTCCCATGTACAAGGTCCTGGGTTCAATCCCTGGTACCTCCTAAAAAAATAAAATAAAATAAAACAAAAGAAAAAAAGAGAAAAGAAAACAATGGAATTATCTATATCTTAAAAATAATTCTTCTTTTATCATATCAAATATTATACTTATCTCATCATTCACACATATTTAGTGACTATGATCTTTTAACTTATGAGTTTAACTCATTTATATTTATTTCTACCACCTTTATTTACACTAGATACCCTGCTTTATTCTGTGCTCCATTTGCCCACTTGTCACTTTTTTTTTAATTAATGTAAGGTTTTTAAATTGCATTTTCCCTTTCTAGTGATGTCAATATTATGTACTTTATTTCTGTTATTTTAGAAATATAGATAAAATCTTAATGTGCCTACTTAACACCATTTTAAACATTTCAAATATGATGGCTTTTGGTGATTAATAGATCAACAGAATGTGATAAAGAGAATACAAGTTTCTGACACTGTACCTGTTTCCTATCAATTAAGAGACAAAATTGGTTTGGGACAGGAAAATTTGTGGCTGTATTAAGCTTAGGCACTTATAAGTGCCACAGAAAACCAGCCATATGAACCTAAAGTCTAGTAAAGTGATCTGGGCAAAAGAATGCAAAATTAGAAATCCTCAGCACAATGTTCTGAGATGTAATTCTATGATTGGTTGGGATCTCCCAGAGAGAGTGTTTACAGTGTAAATATCAGGCAATGGCCACAATAAATTTCTTTCTCTAATAAACAAAATAGCCTGTGAATAAAGAACAATGTTTCTTTTGTTTCTATGATACCAACCTGTTTAAATAGCTGCAAATTATTGACACAATTTGTGCATTTGTGTGGCATACTTTAAACAAGTCTCAAATCTACATTGGGATGAATAATACTACAGGGTACATTTTTTACCGCAGATGGCTACAAGGATTAAGTTAACTGCCGAGATGCAGAAGACTCATTGACTCCGTAAGGCCTAGGCTGTTGTACTTCTTAAATGTGAAGGATCTTGGAAGCCTCAAAGGATGAACCCACCTTCTAGATGTCCATTATCACCAGGGGCGCTATGGTTGTGCAAAGAGAAGAGCGTCCATCCTCCAGAGAAGATAGCCAGAACCGTTTTCTGGCATTCCCGTTATTTGAATAACTCTATTAGGACATGAGACAAGATGCACAGAGAACTTGAAAGACACAAGCCCGGTCCCTAAGAACTTGACATTCAGTGGGAGAAAGAAAAAGCACTAGAGAGTATAAAGGCATTTATAGGCAGAGGAAAAACATAAACAACAGAAAACATCTTTCAAAAACTTTACCGGGAGTGGATATGGCTCAAGCAGTTGAGCGCCTGCTTCCTACATGGGAGGTCCCGGGTTGGGCTCCCGGTGCCTCTTTAAAACAAATACAGGGAAGCGGGTGTGGCTCAGTGGATAGAGCCCCCGTTTACCATATGGGAGGCCCGGGTTCGCGCCCCGAGGCCTCCTTGTGAGGGCACGCCGGCCTGAGTGGTGCGGTGGGCTGATGCAGCAACCTCACGGCAGGAAGCGGCTGTGGCGCAATGGATAGCGCACCCGTTTACCATATGAGAGGCCCCGGGTTCG
>JAQZBX010105490.1:0-10846 GCA_029593785.1 Cabassous unicinctus
AGCATCATTGTAAAACATTATGATTAAGCTGTTGGGAGAAATAGAGGCCTTGATGATATTTGGGGGGACTGTGCCTGTCTTAGGTCAGGACCGTGCTAAACGGCTGCTGGATCTTACCCGTCATTGGAAACCATGGCAGCAATTGGCCAGGCCCCTGTCTTAGGTTGACCCAGCGGCTTTGCCGCAGAGAGGGGGGGTCTAGTTGCCTGTTATTGACTAACCAGTCCAGCGCCCGATGAGGCATATTTCTCAAGGAGCTTAAAAATGGCCTTTGTAAGAGTATAAACAGGGTGAAATTAGGCTCCAAGTCTTGAAGTGCTTAGCTCTCTTCTGCAAGTCGGGTATCCTTGATCCCTTCTTGACCAGCTATGGACCTTGTCTCATAGTCGGTCTTGACGAGAGCTAAGCACCTCCGTTGATGGCCGCCACACTACACATTACCATTTTCATTTAGAAGATGTGTTTTCAACAGATTATTTAATCAAATATCTTCCAAAATTATATTTTCAATATAATTAAATATAAGAAAATAGCTTGATAACTCCAATTCTATTAATTGTATATTTCCATTTTATAAAACCTAGGTTATAAAACATAGGTAAGGCCTACAAGACATGTATATGTTTAAGCATATCCTTCTTATAATAACCTACATTTTTTACATAAACTAAAACATTCTTTGGGATTAATACTTACCATGAGACAGAGCTGGTGAAAAACTTCTTTCAGTATTACCTGTCTAGATGTTTTCAACCCCAATTATTCTCACAAACACAATATGTAAATCATTTTAAGGGACCTGAAATATCAGGATTATTGTGATATAGTAATTATTTCTTTTGAGATAAACAAAGTTTACATTTTGCTCATTATTTCTATTTTAGAGGTACAATAAATCAATCTAAAATTTTGTTAAGATCTTGATCAGATAGAAAGTTCACCTGGAAATTATGTTTTATAAATATACCAGGAATCTATTCTGAACACAAGCAGAGATAAGTGTCACTCGTCTTTCACCCTAATAATGCCACAGCACCTTTTATATTAAGGATTGCTGATAATGCAATATGTGGTCATCTCTGGGACAAATTTCCATGGAAACTTTCTTGGTATGATGCCAATGATTAATTTGAAACAAAGAGTTCCCTACCCCTTAGAAGCCACATAATTTTGAGCAGCATTTTTGATATTCTTTTGTGATGCTCTATTTTATGACTGGGTAAAAATGTAGTTATGTATGGAGAAATAATTATTTAAAATGTGTCTCAAAGGATAGATTGTTAAACATCAGAAATAGAAAACAACATTATCACAATGAACCAATTTTTATATCTAAAATTAAGTTATTATAGAATTAAACATTTTTTATTCCACAAAAATTATTTTACAACCAAATTTAAAGAAGAGAATGAAAATCGTTCATAAGTGTTGTTATTCTTTACAAGTTTTTTCTTCTAAGTATTTGTTGTACATATAAACTTATTTTTATGTGCACTTAAAATTTATATAATTTTATCACAGTGAATTTTCTGTGATATCTTGATTTTTTATTATTAAATATTTCTAATATACCCAAACCTTTGTAATAATAAACTTTTCTAAAACCCACAATATCATGAATTTTGCATGGAATGGTGCAGCATAACCAAGTGCTTTCTAGGTGTGAGCACCAGATGATGAATGAGCACTTTTGATTCATCATAAGGAAAACATGACAGAGTTTCTCCAGTCAGGCTTGGGAGTGTCAACTATTCATCAACAGAGCAGATGCAATGCTGTAATCAACCATAGCAATGTTTTTTGAAACTTGTTTGCTTGTTTAGTGTGTTGGCCTTTATTATATAAAAAGAAACAAAATATAAGTACTGAGATGAATTAAGTTTTTCTAATTAGGTGAATGGTCAAAAGCTTACTTCTTCTAGATACAACCAGGGGAAATGCTTTCTTGTGAATATTTCATTAACTAATGATCATGAAGTCAATTTCCATGTAGATTTAGAAGCAACTCCTCTAAGAAAACTGTTTACACTGCACAGTTTTGGAAAATATTTGATACAATAGAGGAAGGAGTAAAATAAGTAATATATATATGATTAAATTTGAATGTACAATTCTTCATTAAAATTCAGTAATATGAGGAAAGCTTATTTGGAGATTAAAAGGCCAGGATACATTAATTTGACACTAGGTGACCTTGTTTTTGTTTTTTTTTTAAGATTTATTTTATTTATTTATTTCTCCTCACGCCTGCATTGTTTTGCACTTGCTGTATCTGTCTGTCTTCCTTGTTTTTCTAGGAAGCACCGGGAACCAAACCTGATACCTCTGATGTGGGAGGAAGGAACCTAATCGCTTGAGCCACCTCCACTCTCAACATTGGATTTTAAGGCTTTCTATGTCGATGCCACCTCATTAGTCTGCAAAGTCAACATAAGGGAGTTTTTTTCCCATAATTGAAATCAATTTTTATAGTCATTAAGTTTACTCTAAAATAATATTCATAGTCAAAGAAAGAATAATTCATAAAACTTATTATGACTAATCATTTTTTTGCTGAATTTTCATTGTTGGGTCTCTAATAAATCGTCTCTACTAGTAATATATTTTTGGCAGATCATGTAAAAGAAACAGAATGAAAACATAATCTATTAGTCTTATATTTCATGAAAATTATAACTTTATCATTGACAATTATTCAATGCCTTTAATTTTTTTAAAAAATTCTATTCTTGTTTTTAATTCTTTCTAATTTTAGCATGGAGTTTTATAATTTTCTGGAAAATTGTTTCCTTTTTTATTTTATTCTCTATTCACACCTCTGGAACTCAAAGGCTTATATTTTCTTATAGTACTACTTTGCAGGGTAGTATTTATATGCTCATATTTATAGATACACATTTTCACATCCTTTTAATATTCATCCATTTCTTTTAGACATCATATATTTGGGTCTTATTTTCTAATAGAATCAATTAAATAATATTTAATTGCAGGATTTTAACACATTTAAAATCATTATTTATGTGTCATTTTCACTTTATGTCATGTAATTTTGCTATTCTAATTCTTATATCTTACTTCTTTTGGTTAATATAATATTTAATATTTAATTTCATTCCTTTTTTTTGGATTTTTAAACTACATTTATTTGCATTATATTGTTAGTATTTTCTCCAGGGATAAAATTTGTATCCTTACATTATTTTATTGCTCTTAATATTAGTATGATTGCTTCTGCGTAAAGGTGGCAGCTTAAGTCACTCCAGGGCTTATTTGTCCACAAAATCTTTGAGAAACTCCAATAAAAAGCAAACTGTCTTCCTCCAATTTCCTGAAAACAGTTAAATAATTGCAGTAACAGGGTCAGTCTTGAATCAAGAAAATGCCTAATAAAACTGGCAGAACAATCTGGATTGTACCCTAATCCCTCACTGGCATGGTATGGACTGCCCTGAACTTTCATTGTGTTTCCCTGACTCTGTTTTGGAGGAAGTAGAGTAACCCCCACAAGTATACTGAAGTGCTTGCAGGTTGGTTCCAATCTTGGTTTTGTTTTCCCAGACCTTGCCCTGCAAGCAGAAAGAGGTTGCAGGCAGTAAAAGAATTTTAAGTAATTATCAATTCAAAGTGGCCTGTGCAAGGGAGTCCTGGGTATAAGACATATAATAGTACACTAAAATGGAAGGGGTGGGGTCTTTCAAAGGGATAGGGAAGGCATTCCAATTCCAGTAAACACAAATTTCTAAGGTACTAAAACAAGCCCAAGAGAAGATACAAATCAGGAGAGCATCCCACACTTTCATACTTTTGCCTCGGTCGATCTTCTTGATAGAAGAACTAAACTCCTAAGAACCTTTACTTCTTTGGTTAAATTGATTCCTAGGTAATTCAGTCTTTTTGTTGCTATTGTAAATGGTTCCCCCTGATTTCCTCCTTAGATTGTTCAATACTAGTGTACAAAAACATTACTGAGTTTTGCATGTTAACCTTTTATCCTGCCACGTTACTGAACTCATTTATTAGCTCAAGTAGCTTTGTTGTAGACATTTCAGAAGTTTCTAAATACAGGATCATTTCATCTACAAATAATGAGAGTTTTACTTCCTCTTTTAGTATTTGGATGCCTTTTCCCCCTAATTGCTCTAGCTAGAACTTCTAGAACAATGTTGAATAACAATGGTGACATTGGTCATCTTTGTCTTGTTCCCAATCTTAAAGGGAAAGCTTTCAACCATTCAACCACACCCCATTGGCTGTAGGTTTTTCATATATATCTTTTCCATATTGAAGAATTTTCCTTCTATTCCTATCTTTTGAAGTGTTTTTATCAATAAACGATGCTTGATTTTGTTGGATGCCTTTTCTGCATCAATTGAGATGATTATGTTTGTTTGTTCCCTTCAATTTGTTAATGTGGTGTATTACATTGATTGATTTTCTTATGTTGAAACAGCCTTGCATACCAGGAATAAATATTAATTGATAGTGATGTATAAGTCTTTTGATATGTTGTTGGATTTGATTAGCAAGTATTTTTTTGAGAATTTTTGCATCTATGTTCATTAGAAAGATTTGTCTGTAATTTTCTTTTATTGTATTGTCTTTATATGGCTTTGGCAATAAGGTGATGTTGGCTTCATGAAATGTGTTAGGTAAATATCCCGCTTCTTCAATTTTTTTTGGAAGAGTTTAAAAAGGATTGGTGTTAATTCTTTTTGAAATGCTTGGTAGAATTAACATGTGAAGCCATGTCTTCTTGTACTTTCTTTTTTGGGAGATTGTTGATGACTGATCCAATTTCTTTAAATGTGATTGGCTTGTTAAGTTCTTGTATTTCTTTTAGTGTCAGTGTAGGTTGTTTATGCATTTTTAAGAATTTGTCCATTTCATCTCTGTTGTCTAATTTTTTGGCATACTGTTTCTCATAATATCCTCTTATGATCCTTTTTTATTTCTGTGAGATCAGTTGTCACTTCCACCCACTCATTTATGACTGTATTAATTTGCTGCTTCTCTCTTTTTCTTTGTTAGTTTAGCTATGGGTTTGTCAATTTCATTGATCTTCTCAAAGAACTAGCTTTCAGTTTTACTGATTCTCTCTATTGTTTATTTATTTGTTTTTTTGTTCTCAATTTCATTTATTTTTGTTCTAATCTTTATTATGTCTTTCTATCTGCATGCTATGGGATTGGCTTGCTGTTCTTTTTCTAGTTCATTTAGTTGGTCAGTTAAATTGTTGAGCTTAGTTCTTTCTTCTTTTTTATAATAGGAATTTAAGGCTATAATTTCCTTCTCAAGATTGCCTTTTGCTATATCCCATAAGGGTTGGTAAGTTGTGTTCTCATTTTCATTTGTCTCAATATATATAATGATTTTACTTACAATTTTTTCTTTGGCCCACCGATTATTTAGGAGTGTGTTCTTTAAGCTCCACACATTTGTGAATTTACCTCTTTCCTGTATATGATTGATTTCCAGTTTCATTCCATTATAATCTGAGATGGTGCTTTGTGTCATTTCAATCTTTTTATATTTATTGAGAACTGCAATGTGCTCTAACATGTAGTCTACCCTGGAGAAAGATCCATGGGCACTTGAGAAGAATGGACAACCTGCTGAGTTTGGATGCAACATTTTGTATATATCTGTTAGGTCTAACTCATTTATCCTATTGTTCAACTTCTCTGTCCTTGTTGATCTTCTCTCTAGTTGTTCTGTCCTATGATGTAAGTGGTGTGTTAAAGTCTCCAATGATTATTGTAAAGTTGTCTATTTCTCCCCTCAGTTTTGCCAGTTTGTCTCGTGTACTTTGGAGCACTATGGTTATGTGCGTAGACATTTATGATTGTTATCTCCTTGTGGATTGTCTCCTTTTTAAATATAGAATGGCCTCTGAATCTCTTATAACATTTTTGCATTTAAAGTCTGTTTTTTCCAATATTATTACAGCTACCCCTGCTCTTTTTTGGTTACTATTTCCTTGGAGTATCTTTCTCCAATCTTTCCCTTTCAGCCAGTTTGTATCCCTAGATCTAAGCTGAGTCTCTTGTAAGCAGAATATGAATGGCTCATGTTTTGGTATCCTTTCTGTCAGCCTATATCTTTTGATTGGGGAGTTTAATTCATTCATATTCAATGATATTATGTATATGCATTATTTACTTCCACAATTTTATTCTTTGATTTTTATATGTCACCATATTTCTCTGTCTTTTTTCTTTTTTGGTTATCCATTCTGGTATTCTTTCTTCTATACTCTTCTCCAAGCCTCTCTCTCCTGTCTTTTTCTTTCAGGCTCTAAGGCTTCCTTTAATATTTCCGGCAAAGGTCTATTCTTTTTATAGACATCCTTAGTTTCTATTTCTTTGTGACTATTTTATACTCATCTTTAATTTGAAGGACCGTTTTGCTGGATAAACTGTTCCTGATTGACATTTTTTTCTCTTTCAGTATCCTAATTGTGTCATACTACTGTCTTCTCACCTCCACGGTTTCTGATGAGTAATCTGTGCCTATGTCTTACTGGGCCTACCTTGTATGTGATGGATTGCTTCCCCTTGCTGCCCTCAGAATTTTCTCTTTATCTTTGACGTTCGACATTCTGAGTAAAATGTGTCTTGAAGTAGGTATATTTGGATATATTCTGATTGGGTTACGCTATACTTCTTGGACATGTATGTTCATATCTTCCCTAAGAGTTGGGAAATTTTCAGCTGTTATTTCCTCAATACTCTTCTGCTCCTTTTCCCTTCTCTTCTCCTTCTAGAAATCCTATGACACATATACTATTGCATTTCACATTGTCATTCAACTCCCTGAGACTTTGCTCAATTTTTTTGCCATTCTTTTCTATCTCTGTTGTTCTATTTCTTCAATTTAAGCTGTTCTGCCTTTAGTATTTTGTATTCTTTCTTCTATTATTTCAAGTCTGATGCTGTATGCTTCTAATGTGTTCTCTACATCACCTATTGTTTCTTTCATTCCCATGAGCTCTGTTACTTTCCTAATTCAGGATTACAAATTCTTCTTTTTGCTTGCTCAATGTCTTCCTGACATTGTTTATGTTTTTAGTCATATTGTCTTTCAAATCATTAATTTGATTTCAGAAATTTGTGTGAATCTTGTTGATTAGTTTTCTCAAATACTGCATTTATTCTGGGGCTTTGATATATTCCTTTTCTTGGGCCATGTCTTCCATTTTCTTATTATGGCTGATAAATTCTTGCTGATGTCTAAGTATCTGATTAGGATGGTACTGTACTCAGATGCTCAATTTCTTTTTCTTTTGTAGAGACTTTGTGGTGGGAAGCTGTGTGTTACTGCTGCACTGTGATTCTTGGTTCAACATGGATTATTAGGATTGTCCCTGTTAGTTGCCCAAAACTGGGCTCTGGAACCAGTAATTGGCTGCAAAACCACTTGATAGATCCTTGGGAAGGGAGGCGATAAAGCAGGGATTTTTAACCTGTTTTGTTCTATGGACCTTTTTGTCAGTCAGGTGGAAACTACAAACCACTTACTAAATCCACACTCTATTGTGTATTATTTAGTAAATATATCACACCTGCACCAACACATCCCCAGAAGAATGTTTATTTGAATTTCATTTCAATCTCATGGACCCCTCGTTAAAAACCCCTGCTACAAAGGTGGAGAAATGCCTCTCTTATATACTTATAATTTTCTCACGTGGACTTCATTGGTCTGCCAGCAGATGGTTCTCTTTGGCAGCCCACACAGTTCAATGCTTGATTGGAGTGTGTTTGCTTCAACAGGGAAATGATCAGTCTGATAGAGTTACTTGCCTGGAGGCTAAGAGACTTGTATTCAAGCTTTCTTAGAGACAGTTCTCCAGGCTTCACTGGCAGCCCTCCATTTTCTCTTGATAGGTAATAATCCCACTCCCCTCTGTGTCCTCAACAATCAGTCCTTGTTAGTAGAGAGGGAGATTAAGAGGGTTGTACCACTTTATTCCCTGACATTTTAGCCCCTTGTTGGCTCCCAAGGCAAACAATCGCACAGCCCCACTCAGCACAGAAGGGCTTGTGGGACACAGTAGACAAAATTTGTGGGTCAAAAGCACAGTCATCTTTAGGCTGTGTCCCTCTCTTTCCCCTTTCCTCCAGAGGTGCATTCTCAACAATCAGTCACAGAGAGAAGAGAGTGAAATTGAGAGGGTCGGATCTCTCCAGGCCAGTGCTGGCTCCCAGGGCAAACAATGTGTGGTCTCATCTGACCTGGAAAGGCTCGTGAACACAGTGGACCAAATTTGTGGGTCAAAAGCTGAATCACCTTTAGGCCATGTCTCTCACTCTACTCTTTCGTTGGTCACTGGAACCCTGGAGTTGCCTTCGTCTGTAGCAAGCTCAGAGGTCTGAGAATTCTGAAGTATCTTTAGTATGGGGAGGGTGCTGGCAGTAGCAACCACTGGTTTCAACTAACATTTTTGCTGTCACATTTCCCATCTTTTGTCCCTCTCTCGTCTAGGCTGTGTCCAGTCTTTGCTGGGTGTCCTAAACCATAGAAGATCTTTTTCCAGACTCTTTCAGACTGTCTTCTAACTATTTTTCTGGGAGACAAGAGAGTCCCATGCCTTTCTACTCCACCATTATCCCAAAAGTCCATACTTTCTTAAATAGGCATTGAATAGCAAAGAATAATAACACTGCAATTCCAGATTATGCAAAGAAAATTTAATCAATTATATTGATATATATTAATAAAACATACAATTCATCCAGGGTGTAAAATCAGTGGTACATGCTATAATCACATAGTTGTGCATTCATCACTTCAATCATTATTAGAGCATTTTCATTATTTCAATAATAATAATAATAATAATAATAATAAAGAGACAAAGAAATAAGAAAATTCTTCACATTTCAATCTCTCTGTGCTTGCCCCACTGTACATAGCTGCTGTTTCTGTATAAATAATCCAAAATGTATAATCAATGGCTTTTAGTATAATCACAATGTACTACGTTTATCATCTTAATAATTTTAGAAATATTTAATTACTCCAAAAAGAAAGACTCCAAAGCATTTAGGATTCCTTCCTCAAAATTTACATAACAATTAATCTCCTTTCACCTTTAAGAATTGATTTATATTTACATTTTATATAAGTGGAATCATACAATATGTAGTACTCTGTGTCTGGTTTGCTTCACTTCATATAATGCATTTTTTTTTGTCTGATATTAAAATTGTATAGTATTAACTTACATTTGTTCAGCTTCAAGGAAAAAAGGTCTTATATATGCAATTCTATGCATATTCATATTTCACATAATATATTTATATTTCACATTATATATTTAGTTCATAATAGGGCAATCATACAATATTTTTCCTTTCCTGCCTGGCTTGTTCACTCAACATAATGTCCTCCAGGTTCATCCATGTTGTCATATGTTTCACAACTTCATTTCTTCTTACAATTGCATAATATTCCACCATGTGTATACTCCACAATTTGTTTACCTATTCATCAGGAGATGGACAACTGGGTTGTTTCCAACTTTTGGCTATTTTGAATAGCACTGCTATGAACATCAGTGTGTCAGTGTATATTCATGTCACTATTTTCAGTTCTTCTGGGTATATACCTAACAATGGTATTGGCAGGTCCAATGGCAAGACTATAGACAACTTCCTTAGGAACTGACAGTGCTCTACAGTAGCTGTACCATTCTTATCAACACCAACACCAACAGTGAATAAGCATTGTTATCTGTCCAAACCTTTCCAACACTTACAGTCTTTTGACTTTTTAATAGCAGCTAGTCTAATAGGTATGAAATAATATCTCATTGTAGTTTTGACTTGAATTTCCCTAATAGCTAGTGGTGCTGAACATTTTTTCATGTGTTTCTTTGCCATTTGTATTTCTTCTTTGGACAGTTACCTTTTCAAGACATTTGCCCATTTTTAAATCTGATACTTTGTCTTTTTATTGTTTCCAAGAATCCATCCTGCAAAGTCTCTCTAACAAAGAGGTTGAGAGAGATCACAGGGAGAACAACTGAAGAAACTGTGCTCTCGAACTGATCCCCAGCATGCTTTTTATTCAGGAATTTTTTTTACATTCAAAGTCAGGGTGCAGGTGGAGGGGAGCAGACAGGTATAGGGGCTGTAAATCACATCATAAGAATTCCAGTCCAATAATGGGGAAGTAAGATTACAGAAACATTTAGTGATATACATAGGAAATAAGGTGGAAGACAAGGGAGATAACATAAGCAGGAAAGTTCCTGTTTATGGAGGGAAGTGATATGGTGAATTCTTTGTGGGCAGAGAAACAGGCCTCCAATCTATCTCTTAGATGTAAAGATTGGAGGGTTCCCACAATTGTCGAGTTGTATTATCTCCTTATATATCATGGATATTCAAGCCTTATGATATATGTGATTTCCAAATATTTCCCCCCATTGTGTCAGCTGTTTTTTCACCCTTTTGACAAAGTCCTTTGAGGTGCAAAAGAGTTGAATTTTGAGGAGGTCTCATTTATCGATTTTTTCTTTTGCTTTTCATGTGTTCTGAGTAAAGTTTAAGAAACTACTGCCTACTACAAGATCTTGAATATGTTTTCCCACATTTTCTTCTATTTCTGTGGTTGTTGCTTTTATATGTAAGTCCTTGTTCCATTTTGAGCTAATTTTTGTAAAAAGTGTGAGGTAACCATCCTCTTTCTTTCTTTTGTATATGGCTATACAACTCCCATCACCAATTTTTGAATAGAATGTTCTGGCTCAGCTGGGTGGGCTTAACAGCCTTGTCAAAAACTGCTTGACTCTAGACATGAGGGTCAATTTCTGAGTTTTCAATTCAGTTATATTGGT
>JAQZBX010105491.1:0-10848 GCA_029593785.1 Cabassous unicinctus
CCCCGAGGTTCTAAAATGGCTCCCTTTTATAGGGGGTTGCTGTTGCAGTTTGCAAGCAAGCAGGATGTACAGAAGCGGATTGTGGCGGTTAGCTAGCATTTGCACAACTTCAAGGTTCTGATAACTTGGGACACAGCTGCAAGGTTGAGATGTTTTTGCAAGGTCGCTCAAGGGAGGGGAGGTTATGTGCTTCCCAGATAGGACACTCAGGGAACAATAGAAAGTTTTCTTCTCTAAGTTACTTTGGGTAGGCTAATTTGGAGCTAGAGTACAACAGTATTAACAGTGATTCTCTTTCATAATGGAAAGAGAAAGCATTTATTTTACAAAGCATCCTCTAATTACTAGCAAATACCTCTGGAGGAGTCTGTGCACACTGTATTCCTTTATTAGTTAACTTCTTATTCATCTGCCAAGCCCATAGCAGAAAACAGAGCATTGCAACTCAGGGTGGAGGAATATTTTAGAAGGGGAAGGTAGAGGATAGAAGAAGAGATACACGAAGGAGGAAGACACACTGTAGGGAACATGGGAAAGGCCAAGGACATTTTGCTTTCCTGTTGCACCTGGAACCACGAGCCCTGGCTCCCCCTGCCCCGTCCTCACCTGGGCACATCCAGCCAGCCTATTGCTGAGCATGGCTCTGTGCCATCTTGTGCAGATACCCTGAGCTGGAGGCCCAGTTGTGCCCCTGGTCTTTGGCATGAGGCTTGGGCCTGCACTCATTCGTGGTGATAGTTGCAAAGACCGTGATTAATTTATTAATCAACTGCCCAAATCCTTTCTCGATCTTCCATCCCAAGTCGAGATTCGGTTTTCCCACCCTGAAAAACGTTTAGTCCTCCTTTACGCTTTTATTTACACATACATATTTAGTTGTAGGGAGAAGACAACCTTCCCCTTTTCTCCCATCCCGATCTTCACTTACTCTGCGCTTTCTGCGAGTCGTTGCATTTCCTAATCACATGCAGCTCACAGGACGAGGCAGTGCAAGGAGTTAGCTGGGTTCCCGGGGCTGGTCCCCTGGTCAGCCGGCTCTCCGCTGTCTGCGAAGGAGGGGATGGTGTTTTCAGCTGGCAGTCTCTCTCGGTCATCCTAATTAGCTGGAGCACTCAGGCTGTGCTGACACGAGTTCTGCCAGGGTCTCTGGGTGTCAAACTTCTGATTATTGACTGTACTTCCAAGGCTGGGAAACAGGAGACCACCCTGATGGCCATGGGCACCCTTGCACTTTTTCTCAAAAACACCCAAGGAAATGAAGCTTACATAATATAGGCCAAAGGATGGAAAGGCGGGCCTCACTTTTCAAGGGAACCAACTGATGGAAAAAACAAAACAAAATCATTTGGAGTAATTCCACAGGCCAGCCTGGCTATAAGCCACCCAGAGGAAGCAGGGGTGTGCCCACCTTGTCCAGCCCGTGGGCAGCACGGCCCAGCTGGACGGCAGGGGCCGCACCTGGGAAGAGCGCATTCCGTGGCCATCACGCTGCCGGCATGCCGAAGACAGGGCATCCCTGGAGGCAATCGGGACTGTGGGCTTTCAAAAACAAACGATTTTCATTTCAGCTAATTCTGAAAACGTGCAAACGCATTGCCAAATTCAAAATACAGAAAGGAAAAAAATCATAGAGCTGTTAATATCTCAAAGTATTTTCTTTTAATATTATTTCAATATCCTTTTTTTACACAGTTGAACAAATAATGTATATGATTTTTTGTGTCTTGCTTTTGTTACTTCATATAACGAGTATTTTCCTATAGAATTGAGAAGACTTTGCAATCATCAGTTTTAATGCCTGCTTAGTATTCTGTCCTACTATAGCTTCTTTAGCCATTCTTCTATGGTTGAAAATTTAGACTATTTCCCATTTTCCAATATTATGAATTATACAGCAATAAACATCAATGATCATAAAACTTTTTAGAAAAATATATTGCAGGTTATTTCCTTAACAGAGTACCAAAAGAGGAGTGTGAGTAAGATAATAAAATATGGCTACTATTTATTAAGCACTTAATATGTGCCACTTTATATACATTACGTAATTTAATTTTTCTAACAATCCTGCCAATTTGTATTATTATTCACATGTTACAGATGAAGGAAGGCTCAGAGCTACACAGCTACTAAGTGGCAAAATTGAGATTCAAATGTAGATTGGTATAATTCCAAAACACATTCTCTCGCTTGAATATTTTCAAAGTTTCTGATAGCTATTTTCAAAATTGCTTTCCCAAAGGCTTAGCAATTAATATTCACACCAGTAATGTACAAAAAGATGTGAACAGACAATTCACAGAAAAGAAAATGGTGTACGAGTGTGTCTCACTGACATCCTTCAGCATTCATGGTTTAAGAATCCTGTTCATTTATGTTACATGGAAAAGAGTAATTTCAGAGTTGCTTGAATCAATATTTCTAACCAAAGGGGTTCAACATTTCTCCATATGTTTTTTAACAGGTAAATACTTATATTTTTTCCATTTTTCTTTCTTTAAGGATTGTTTGTTTTGTTTTTAATAAATGAAATGATTTCATTGAGGATCAAGGGCTATGAAGGGAATACAAAAAATGTGGAGGGAGAGGGGCCCAGGAAGAAGACTGTGGGAGCGCAGAAGGGAGGCCCCTCTGGGAAGGGGACGTTGGAGCTGAGACCCGGAGGAGGAGCAGCGCGAGCAGCCAGCAGTTCTGGGGTCAGAGTTCTGAGCGGGGCAGCAGCAAAGGCCCAGGCCCGAGTGGGAAGGAGGCCGGTGAGGGCAGAGGCCAGGCCGTGCAGCGGAGCTCAGTGATGGCACCCGCCACTGCATGTTCAAACCCCACCCCACCCGAAAGCCAGCAAGGCCCCTTGGAAGTGCTTTGTCTTGAGTGCTTTCCCCGTGTCCTTTGTAGTGACAGCCCCAGGCGTGGTGCCTGGAGGACCCAGAGCAGGCAGGGGAGGTTCTGAGCTCAGCCCTCCAGGAGTTAGGCTGAATGGCTGGAAGGCCTCTGCTGGCGGTTCCTTGGCTGGAAGGTCCTTTGGCTGGCTCTTTCCCTCGGCTTTGCCAGGCCAACAGAGAAAGGTGACACCATGTAAGATGATGAGGAGCAAGCCCAAGTGGCCCTGCCTAAAATCTCTAGCTGTGACCCAGGTGTCCTTCCAGGGGCTCTCCTGGGCTGTGGAGATGGGAGAGAGCCATGCCTTCAGGATGTCGTGTGGGAGACCCCAGCGGGATCAAGGTTTTTCCATGGAACTTTTGTATCCACCTGGCATTTATTTTGGTGTGTCCTGTGAGGGGAAGATCTGATTTCATTTCTTCCCAAATGGCGAATATACTGGCCTCATGCCTTTTATCGCTTAATCCAATGGGCCTCAGTTTTCTTATCTGCAAAATGAGATGGTTGGACTAGCCGTGCTTCTCAACTCATTGCACATTAGAATCGTCTGGGGTATTTTTTTAAAACACAGTTGCTTGGGCTTCGATCCAGAGTTCTGTTGAAGTTGGTGTGAAGTGGGGACTGGGAATTTTTTTTTTTTTCTTTTCTCTTTTCTGGTCTTTTAAAATTTTTAATAGGCAGACAGGTTTGAGAAGCCCTGCACTCCATGACCACTGAGGTCTTTCCATCTCTAAAGCCCATATTTGAGGCAAACCCAGCCGCGACATCTGTGACCCCATTACTCTCCAGGTGGAAACCCCTGATTTGGATGGCAGGACATGGGGAATGAGGGGGAAGGAAGGGAAGATCCCCTTTGGCCCTTTCCCACTCTATGTACCTTCTGGAGCCTCCTGGTCTTTGAGGACACTGGCCCAGATCCCAGAGGACAGCTCTGCTCCCCTGCTAGACCCTCCAAGTATAGAACTCAATGATGCTTTAGACTCAGACTTCCATAAAAACTTTGCCAAAAAGAAATCAGTAGCAGAGCAGAGCAGCCTGAGGTTCCTCTAGGGAAAACCAAGCTGCGGTTTATTTTGCAGCCTGCCCTTTGGCCCACTGCCGGTGCTTACCTAAGCCTGGTTATCCCTGACCACAGCATTCCTGCCTGCTCTTCCCCTTCACGCACCCCAGTTGGGATACAGTTCTCTTACAAAGTGACTCTTCAGCCTGGCAGCACAGTAGACCCCCCGGCGGAACTTTAAAAAATGCTGATGTCTGGGCCTCACCGCCTGTGATTCTGATTGAATTAGTCTGGGGTGGCATAAAACCATCAGTAGTTTCATAATATTCCCCAGGTGATTCTAATATGCAGGCAGCCTTGTGCTAGCCCTGGGAGATGGCGGAACGGATTCAGGTTGCATTTAGAAAGAGAAATATTGTTGAGAAAGAACATTCTAGACAAGTTAAATTCTTTTTTTTTTTTTTTTTTTGACAGTTAAGGGGAAAGGGAAAAGACGTAGATGGCCTAGGTGGATAAGCCATATTCAAGGGCCAGAACTGTTCTAAAAGTACGCTCCAGCAGAAAGCATAGCGGAGCCTCAGCTACGTTGCAGCAGGAAAAACTGTGGACGGAGGCAGGAGCCATAGCTCAAGTGACAACTGGCCAAGGCCAAAGGGCTTGGAGGACTCGGGGAAGCTGGGCAGCACCGGTGCTCTGGAGAGGGAGGCCAGCAGGGCGGCGCCGTGGGGAGACCTGCAGTCAGGGTGCAGGGGCACCCCGGCTTGGGGCAAGCAGTTTCCCCAGGCAATGGCCCCGTCAGTGTTTGGGCTACGAGGATGAGGATACAGCCGCCGCAGGCTGAGGCGGCTCCGCCTGAGGAAGGAGCTTCAACAGGGAGCCTTTCCTCTTTGCTTCCTCCCGCTGGATTGCGTCCGCACCCTGAGAGCAGCCACTTGCTGCTTCTACCACAGCACGTCCAGCACGAGGTAGGGAAAGGGCCGCGTGTTAGTAAGTTCTCAAATAAGTCTTGCCATAACCCACAGAATTGGGGGGGAGAGAGTGTAAACTACAAGGCAAACTTTAATCCACGCTTAGTGGCAATGCTCCAGAATGTGGTCATCAATTGCAGTGAATGTACCTCACTAATGAAGGGCGTTGTTAATGTGGGAAAACGTGGGCGGTGTGGGGAGCGGGGCAGATGGGCATCCCCTATATTTTTAATGTGACATTTGTATAATCTAAGTATCTTTAAAACAACAACTTGTTATTGGTGGTGGCCTGCCTTGGCGCGTCCTAAGTCTGCAAGCCGCGGGCCCGGCGCCGTCTCGCTGATGGTAGACGGCAGGGTGCTAAGAGCCTCTCCACTCCAGGCTGTAGTGGGGAAGGAGGGGCCTGGGAGGACAGGGTCTTTCTGTCCAGTTACTTCTAACCCCTGGGGTGCCTCATTCATTCCTCACCTCCCTTGGCCACCCTGTTTATGCCTGTGAGTGAGTCCCCTGGCTTCGAGGCTCCTGGAGAAAGTTCCTGAAGGTTACTTGTTTTGACAAAAAGAAGCCAGCAATCCCACAAAGGGCAGGTTTTTCTTCAAATGCATTAAAACCGTTCCCAATGCCTTTGTTACAGTTTGCATCCCAGCCACAGACTCCAAGGATTGCTTTTCCAATTTGGAAGACGATTTCCTCAACTTTAGAAAAGCTGGAATGAGCTATTGCCAAGGCAACCAACAGAATCCATAACATTTGGCCTCATCCACTTTACCCATGCCCAAGTCAATTGAAAGGGCTGGAAGGAAGAAGGAATAAGCCCTTCTAAGCAGCTAATCTCTGCTTCCATCCAGCCACTGACTTTCTGCTCTTCAGGTGAACGCAATTTATTAAATCTGACAGCTGGCTCCGCAGCTGTGGTGCAAACAGGCCATCTCATGGTCAGAGACTGCTCCCTTATTAAATACACTTACTGATTCAGAGAAATGGAGTTTTAAAACAGGCTTTCGGGGAAGTTCAGAGAAATTCATCTTTCCTATCAGCTCTTCCCGGATAACTGCAATAGCCTCTTTTTTTTTTTTTAATTTCCTTGAGGCCTTTATTTATTATTATTATTATTATTATTATTTTATTGTGGGTAAAAGCCAAATTTTTCACAATACAAATTTAGCCTCTTTGCTGGCCTCTCTTCTTTCATTCTTACCCTCCTCTAAGCCAGGCTCTGCACAGCTCAGCTAGGGTGGCCTTTTGAGAATGACAATCACATCATGTCCCTCCACTGCTTCATTTCCTTTAGTGTTTTCCACCTTGATAAGAATAAAACCTGTGCACCTGTGCTGTTTATGAGGGACGCCCACGTCAGGCCTGCTGGCCTCGCCAGCCTCAGGTCGAGCACTCCCTCCCTCGTCTAGCCACTATGTTCTTTTCTGTCCCATAGGCCTCTTGTCCCTCTGTTTTGACCATTTATGTCATCCAGTCTCCCCACCCCCAGCCCCACCAGTCTGAGTTCTGGTCATGTTGTCATGGGCTCTTACTTTTCTCTAAAGAGATGAACTTCAGTAAATTCCCAATTACTTAATGGAAAAATCCAACCTTAAGAGATATGCTCAAGTCTATAAGATGGGACTGAAATCTGGCCTTGTCATTAGATAATCTGGCTTTGGAAAAGATGGGAAAGAGAATGGAGAGAAAAATGAGAGGCTTGCTGGAAAGGAAACTGCGGAAAGGGGTTTCACAAAAAGGAAGAGGGAACAGGTTAGTGAAATAATACTGCTGTCAGATGCATGCATTATATATGAGCTGGTAAACAATTATTCTTGATAGACTGTGATAAATTAAGGAGGCATATTGTGATCCCAAAGCAACCACTTAAAATATACAACAAGGAAATAGAGATAAAAAACCAACAGAGGAAATAAAACAGAATATTTTAAAAATTAAATACTCTAATTAAAAGGCGGTGGTTTCGGCATAAAAAATACATGCAGACAAGATGTAACTATATGCTGTTTAACTCTTTAAACATAAAGACACAAATAGGTTAAAAGCAAAAGAATAGAAAAAAGATCTGCTAGGCAAGCACATCATAAGGAAACTGGTGTGACGGTAATAATATCCAAAGGTAGACTTCAAGACAAGGAGTATTACCAGAGATAAAGAGGGATAGTCCATAATGATTGTGTTAAGGAGACATAAAAGTACTAAAAATGTGTGCATCTATTAACAAAGCTCCAAAAATACATGAAACAAAACTTGACAGAACTGGAAAAAAACAGACAAATTCATAATTATAGTTGGAGATTTCAACATTCCTTTCTCAGTAACTGATAGAAGAAATAGACCAAAAAATCAGTAATGATATGGAAGATTTGATCAATAGTACCAACCAAATTGCCCTAATTACATTTACAGAAAACTGTATTCAACAACTGATGGGTATACATGTTTTACAAGTACACAGGGGGGCATTCATCAAAATAGACCTAGGCCACAAAATAAATCTTTTTTAAAATCAGTTTTATTGATACGTATTAATAAAGCATGCAGCCTATTCAAAGTGTATAATCAATGGTATTATTTGGTATAATCACATACTTGTGCATTCACCACTTCAATCATTATTAGAGCATTTTCATTATTCCAATAATAATAAAAACAAAAAACAGACAAACAAAAAAAGCTCTACTCCTTAATAAACAATTCTCAATCTCTTTATGCTTCCCCTGCCTACATAGCTGCTATTGTTTTCATCTAATTTATTTGTATTTATATTTTGTATAGATGGAGGCAAACAATATGTAGTACCTTTTTTCTAGTTTCTTTCACTTAGTATATTTCCTCTTTTTTTCCTTTAATGGAAGGTTTTTAAATATATTACTATACACTACTGTCCATATTTTGCTTTGGTTGTATGTTTGCCTGATATTAATATCTTGCAACATTAACGTACATTTGTTCAGTTTCAAAGAAAAACAGTCTTATATATGCATTACCCATATTCATATTTCATATGTGGTTTTGCTATGATATGTTATATTTTTTAGCTTTCCTTCTAGTAATATACATGTCCTTAGACTTTCCCTTTCAATCACTGTCATCCCATATTAGCACTGCTAGTTACAAGCACTATAATGTGCTTTCACCAATTCTATTCATTTCCAAAGATTTACAAACAACCTTTATACCAATTCTGCACAGATTAACCCTCAGCTTTCCATTCTTTAACCTCTTTCTATTTTTTGGTGACCTATATTTCAGTTAACTCTATGGGTTTACACAATATATTTAGTTCATACTAGCACAATCATACAGTATTTGTCCTTTTGTTTCTGGCTTGCTTCACTCAACATAATATCCTCCAGGTTCATCCATGTTGTCATATGCTTCACAACTTCATTTCTTCTTACAGCTGCATAATAGTCCATCATATGTATACACCACAATTTGTTTATCCATTCTTTGGTTGATGGACACCTGGGTAGTTTCCAACTTTCGGCAATTGTGAATAATGCCACTATGAACATTGGTGTGCAGATGTTTATTTGTGTCACTGCTCTCAGATCTTCTGGGTATATACCCAGTAGTGGTATTGCCGGGTCACATGGCAAGTCTATATTTAACTTCTTTAGGAACTGCCAAACAGTCCTCCACAGTGGCTGTACCATTCTACATTCCCACCAACAGTGAATGAGTGTTCCCAACTCTCCACATCCTCTCCAACACTTGTTGTCTGTCTTTTTAATAGTGGCCATTCTAATAGGTGTGAAATGATATCTCATTGTAGCTTTGATTTGCATTTCCTGAATCGCCAGTGATGTTTAACTTTTTTCATTGTTTTTTCACCATTTATATTTCTTCTTTGGACAAATGCCTATTCAAGTCTTTTGCCCATTTTTAATCAGGTCATTTATCTTTTTATTGTTAAGTTGAAGCATCTGTTTATATATCATGTATATTAAACTCTTATCAGATATGTGATTTCCAAAATATTGAGTTAGTTGTCTTTTTACCCTTATGACAAAGTCCTTTGAAGTACAGAAATGTTAAATTTTGAAGAGATCCCATTTATCTATTTTTTCTTTTGTTGCTTATGCTTTGGGTGTAAGGTTCAAGAAGCCACCACCTACCACAAGATCTTGAAGATGTTTCCCTACATTTTCTTCTAGTAGTTTCATGGTCCTGGCATTTATATTTAGGTCTTTGATCCATTTTGAGTTGATTCTTGTATAAGGAGTGAGATAGGGGTCCTCTTTCATTCTTTTGGTTATGGATACCCAGCTTTCCCAGCACCATTTGTTGGAGAGACTGTTTTGTCCCACTAATGTGACTTGGTAGGTTTGTCAAAAACCAGTTGGACATAGAGGTAAGGGTCTATTTCTGGACTCAATTCTATTCCATGGATCCATGTGTCTATGTTTATGCCAATACCGCTTAGGTTTGTAATATGTTTCAAGTTCAGGCAGTGAGAGTCCTCCCACATTGGTCTTCTTTTTAGGATGTTTTTGGCTATTCAGGTACCTTTTCACTTCCAAATAAATTTGGTAATTGCCTTTTCTATTTCTGTAAAGTAGGCTGTTGGAATTTTGATTGGTATTGCATTGAATCTGTAAATCAGTTTGGGTAGGATTGACATCTTCACAATACTTAGTCTTCTAATCCATGAACACAGAATGCCTTTCCATTTGCTTAGGTCTTCTTTGATTTCTTTTAGCAGTGTTTTGTAGTTTTCTGAATACTGATCCTTTACATTCCTGGTTAAATTGATTGCTAGGTATTTGAGTCTTTTTGTTGCTATTGTAAATAGAATTTTTTCCTGATTTCCTCCTCAGATTGTTCAATATTAGTGTATAGAAACACTGCTGATTTTTGTGTGTTGATCTTATATTCTGTCATTTTGCTGAAATCATTTATTAGCTCAAGTAGCTTTGTTGTAGAGATTTCCGGATTTTCTAAATATACTATCATGTCACCTGCGAATAGTGTGAGTTTTACTTCCTCTTTTTCTATTTGGATTCCTTTTGTTTCTTTTCCTTGTCTAATTGCTCTAGCTAGAACTTCAAGCACAATGTTGAATAACAGTGGTGACAGTGGGCTCCTTATCTTGTTCCTGATCTTAGAGGGAAAGCTTTCAACCTTTCTTCACTGAGTACAGTGTTGGCTGTGGGTTTTTCATATATGCTCTTTATTATGTTGAGGAACTTCCTGCTTATACCTATCTTTCGAAGTGTTTTTATCAAGAAAGGATGCTGATTTTGTCAAATGCCTTTTCTGCATTGATCATGATGATCATGTGGTTATTTCCTTCAATCTGTTCATGTGGTGTATTATGTTAATTAATTTTCTTATGTTGAACCACCTTTGCATACTAGAAATAAAGCCCACTTGATCGTGGTGTATAATTCTTTTACTATGCTGTTGGATTATATTTGCAAGTATTTTGTTGAGAATTGTTGCATCTCTGCTCGTTAGAGAGGTTGGTCTGTAATTTTCTTGTAGTATCTTTATCTGGCTTTGGTATTAGGGTGATGTTGGCATCAAAGAATGTGTTGGATAATTTTCCCTCCTCCTCAATTTTTTGAAAGAGTTTAATCATGATTGGTGTTAATTCTTAAAATGCTTGGTAGAATTCACTTGTGAAGCCATCTGGTCCTGGACTTTTCTTTGTTGGGAGATTTTTGATGACTGATTCAATCTCTTTAAATATGATTGGTTTGTTGAGTTCTTGTATTACTTGCAGAGTCAAAGTAGGTTGTTTGTGCTTTTTTAGGAATTTGTCCATTTCTAGGTTGTCTAATTTGTTTGCATACAGTTTCTCATAATATCCTCTTATGATCCTTTTTATTTCTGTGGGGTCAGTTGTAACATCCCTCCTTTCATTTCTGATTTTATTTATTTTCATTTTCTCCTTTTTTCTTTGTTACTGTAGCTAAGGATTTGTAGACTTTATTTTTGGTTTTGTTGATTTTCTCTATTGTTTTTTTTTTGTTGTTGTTCTCAATTTCATTTATT
>JAQZBX010105492.1:0-10847 GCA_029593785.1 Cabassous unicinctus
ACATCTATAAAAATTACATATATGATAATTCATATGTTTATTGGTCTTTCAAATAGGAAAAAAAAGTATTGTAATTTTTATTTCAAGGAAGTCAAAATAATCATTTATTTCCAAAATTCAAAGACTTATACCACAATTTTATTAAACAATAAGCACAATCTCAAAAGAAAATAGGTTTTGTTATAAATATGATAAGATGATAACACAAATGAAGTTACACAACCTGGGTTATAAAACTATGAAAACCTTAACAGGGGATCAGTTGAGTACAGCAGTGAGGTCCTATTAATTTGCCCTATATTCAGACCCACAGAGGAAACTACAACTTTGTCAGCCCCAAGACTATCCAGAGCCACCTCTCCTAAAATGGCTTCCCAAATTCCTTTTTCCCAAATTACTTCTCACTAACCTCTCCCTTTTCTGAATTCCCATGTTCTATCTGTACCACCTCTCTTTCCACCTGCATTCCTGCGCCTGCCTTATTCCCCCAGTAGACTAAGGTCAGGGGGAATATGTGCCTCATCTATCTTCATATCCCCAAGTGTGCTGTCAGAGAGAGCTTCCTTCAATTGCAGGTTCCTCATCAATAAAATGGGGATAATATTCACACAAGCTATCTCACAAGAGAATGCAGAAGATTCCATGAGATTTTAAAAAGTATACTGTAAACTGCTATGTAAATAGGAGAGGATTGCAGTCACGCAATATTTACTCCATGAGGGATTCTATAGTGTCCCTTCTCATACTTTATTTAAGATTAACATGCTAGGATAATGATTAATAATGCAGATTACTGGCTCTCTCTCGCTCAGAGTTTGTTTAGGTAACTCTGAGGTGAGAATCAAGAATCTGCATGTTAACAAATACTCCATGTTCTTCTTCCTCTAGGAACACGCTAAAGCAGTGGTTCTCCAACTTGGCTGAATATCAATATCACCTGATTAAAAATTCCAATGCCCAGGCCATATTCCAAAGCAATTAAATCATAATCCCTGAGGACATGGGTATCAGTATCTTTTTAAGTGCCCCCAATGATTCAATGCAGTAGTAGTGGTTGGGAACCCCTGCACTAGAGAAATATTGGTCAATAGCAATGGTTCCCAAAATAGTCTATCAGAATCACCACGGTGAATTTTGCAAACTAACTAATTCCTGGGCCTTCCCTCAGACCTGCTCCAAGGAGGTAGAGTCCCAGATTTTTTGTAGTTGCAAAAAATTCCACATGGGGAACCGGTGTAGCTCAGTGGTTGAGCACCAGCTTCCCACATATGTGGTTCTGGGTTCATTTCCTGGCACTGGAAATTTCAGAAAAAAAAATTCCACAGATGGTTTTGATGATCATATTTGGAATAATTAAACTAAAATATCCAACCCAATGCCAAATCATCCCCATACAGAAGATACCAGAAAGACAGATCTTGCAGAGAATGCAAGTGTCAATCATATCCTGGGCATTCTGCTCGATGAATTTGTTACATTGCATGTTGACTGACATGGAGAATATTTTTCCCCCATTTTACAAGTGGAAAAATAAAGACTAGAGAGAGATCCTTCACACCCAGGAATGCCTGCTACACAGCCAAAAAGCTCTTTACACCAGTGGTTCTCTAAATGTGGTGTTCAGCCCAGGGGCATCAGCATGAACTTGTTAGAAAAGCAAATTATCAAGCCTCACTGCACACTTAACTCAAAAGAGTCTCTGGGGAAGTGGCCCAGGCTCTTGTGTTTTAACCAAACTTCCAGGTGATCCCAAAGCACTCTAAAGTTTGAGAACTACTGCTTTACATTACACCTGCCTCTGCATTCTAAAGCTCCTCATTACTGAGCTCACTGAAAGCCTACAGTAGCTCCTGAGCCAAATCTTACTAAAATAAAAAGGATCTAAACAGCCATATCTCTGCTTCAGCCTTTTCTTGTTCCCCCAAATCCAGTTGCCTTTATCAAGAACAAAATGAAAGGTAAAAGTGAGCTGAGAATATGTAAGAATTCTGCATGTACAGAGTCAGGAAGTGCAGACAGGATGCAATGGTCTGAGCAACCTTTTGCTTTGCCTGGGAATAAGAGGTTTCCCTGGTTGTGTGACTTTCAGTGCTAAATCCGGAAAAGTCATGGGCAAGCTGGGATGATTTGGTCACCCTAAAAAGGTGACAATGCAAACACCTCCAGACAAAACACCCCCCACGCCCCACCCAGCAGTCCTTATGCTGTGCACTGCTCCCTGAGCCACAGTCCTCTCCCCCTTCATGGACACGGGTCCAGAAGACCAGCCTCTGTCCTGCAGATTGAGTTCTTGGCAGTCTTTCTCCCACATAAAGTGGGATCCTGCCTCAGCCTGCTCTAGTTTAGTAGTTCTCAGCCCTGGATGTACATTAGTATCAAATGGAAAACTTTAAAAATATTACCAAGCCCCACCCCAGACCTTAAACATCAGAACCTCTCGGAGCTTAACATTTTTTAAGCTCCTCTGATGATTCCAATATGCTGTCACAGTTTAGGATTTCTGCTCTAGCCAATAGTCCTTTGCAGGCATTGGAGACCTGCTCATGAACTCTACTGCACCTAGATTCCTCTCAGGTGTGTGCTGCTGCCCCCTGCCCCTTTCCCACCATTGGGATTCAATACTTCCTCCTAGAAAACCCAGGTCTTCCTACTGCCTGCTTCACAATTTATGTTGGCAGGCTTCTGGACATCGTGACTTATGTTTGTGGCTGCATGGCTGTAGTCTGTTCTACCAGGTTCTAATCTACAAAAGCCACATTTCTTGCTAGGTTCCTCTTCCCAATTTATTTGGCATTGACATGAGGAATATGTGCTCCCTACCCTCATCTTCACCCCTGCTCTTCTCTCCCAATAGTGAAAATGAGGATTTATCAGGCATTCTTTGAGTCAGGAATATTCTGAGTCTCTCTGGGGCCATCTGCGAGAAGGAAATTCCTAGAAATGCTGAATCCTATGTTGGAGAAAGTTTACCAATCTACCCTGATTATTACTTATAATCAGAGATTGCACAGAATCCATCTGGATTCATAGATGGGACACAGGCTAAACACCTGTTCAGGTACAGAGTGTAAAGATATCTGACTCTTCAGGCTCTCTAAGAAAAATAGAGAAAAAGACAATCTCATTTCATTTGACGGTAACTTAAACTAAATAATGCTATCATGTGGTGGGTCCCAAATGTGAATAATCGAGGGATCTATACTATTATGTAACAAAATCTTTACCAGTCCATGTTAAAATGAGAAAAATAAGTAAAATATAGTGAATTTTTCATAGAGCTAAATATATTTAACTTTTAAATAACTGTTCTTTTTTCTAACAATATTCCTTCCTTCTCTTTGATTACTAAAAGTAGCCATTTTTTCTATTTTTCAACAGACTTTTAATTTTGGAATAATTTTAGGGTAACAGAAAAGTTGTAAAGAGAGAGTACAGAGAGTTCCCAGATACCTCTCAACCAGTTTCCCTCGTTGTTAACATCTTACATTACATGATACATTTGCCAAAACTAAGAAGCTGTTAACTGGTAGATTATTATTTACTAAACTCCAGACATTTGGATTTCACCAATTTTTCCATTAATTTCCTCTCTGTGCTCCATGATCCAATCCAAGTTAATATATTTCATTTAGTCATTCATTCTTTTTGAAATGGTAGCAACAGTAAATAGTATTTAGGTGTTTTGAAAGGATTATTTCTATATTTGGCAAAATAAGAGGATTGGCAATCCTATTTTGGTCCCCCAAATTTATTTTGAAAGTATATTGATTATGAAAGATAAAAATCTAGGACCACAAAATATAGATCAATCCTTCTTAGATTTTAACTTAGCATTATATACTTTTTAAAAACCACCTTATGTAATAAGGCTTAATTTAGATGATTGATTAAAACATAATTTTTAATGTAACCTATGGAAATAAATTCTGTAAGATTACCCAATATACTTGACTGTAAAAAAAAAATCTAAGACTCCTTGTTGCCTGAGATTTTTCTGGACTATCTTTTTAAGGATGTTTCTGTAGTAAATAGCGTTGGAAGATAGAGATAATCTCCCTCCAAAGGGCAGGCATGTTTCCTGCCCATCACAAAAGATTCAGGTTCCCTAAATTCAGCGTTTCTCTCCTATAGCACAACCTACTGTGTACAGGTGTTACCTGACCCTTTCCCCCCACCACTTCCTGGGAATTGAGGCTCAAGAAATGAGTATAAAAACATATTGATACTTTGGCTACTGTTATTGTCATGAGTAATAAAGTCCTTTGTGTTTGACCCAGGAGTCTCATGTCTTCTATAAGGATAGATAAAGCTGTGGCAGGCTAACTTGTTAGCTTGCAAGTAGGGTAAAATCTCAGACCCTTCAGAGTTCTTGAAATTTGGATTTCCACTTTCCCCCTGATAATTAGGAGTTCTGTTAACAATGAGCCTCCATTCCTACATTTCCCTTTTCCTACAGGACAAAAATCAGCTAGAGAAGAGTAGGTCCCATATTATGATAGCTAGCCTGTCTCTCATTTATACTAATAGTTGATATCTTTGGTCATTTGTGTTCACCACCCCTATTCTAAGTTACACTTGCTCAAGCAGTCATCCAAATTATAGCTCACTTCAACATCTAAAGCAACTGGTCATTCAAACTTTCTGCACAATTTTAATATTCATTGATAAGCACTAGGATCTAGTAGTATAGTCATCAGTCAAAAGCATTTTGAAAACCAATAGGACTCAAATCTAGCTGACAAAAAGACTTATTTCACTTAAGAGATACATGGCTCCTATTGGAGAGAACAAAATGTGTAAGAATATTACGTAGCAAAAGTTTCCATAAGAAAGGGAAAGAGACTGAGAACTAGAAAATCAGTGGATATAAATAAAAGTTACTGTTACTGGAAGACAGCGAACACCACAGAAAATAGGGGCCACAACCCTCTTATGAGTTCTTGATTTAAAAATAAAGAAGCCCACTAGGGACCTAATGAGTTCAAAATCTATTTTTATTGTTGTGCAGGAGTCTTTCCTTAATTCTGGGTAATGTCAGCTGCGAAAAACAAAGTATGAAAACTATGATACAGTGGTTCCCAGGAGTTATACTTCACAAATTCCCTAAGTAACAACTGTTCAACTCTTTTGAGATGCAGTGCATTTCCAAAAGTATAGACTTAATAAGTGGGCTCAGGCACCTGAGGCACACACTCTGTTTTCACGCTAGCCATCATAAAATCAAAATTGCTTCTGATCTCTTTGAGCATGGATAAGGGAATTTTTATATTCATAATCCAAGGATTTTTTTGCTATGAAAGTTGGCTCAATTGTGTAAGGTAGAAGGACTTACCACAGCATTATTCATCTAAAAAGATAAACCTATATGTATCTCAGTTATCTATCGCTAGCCATTCTTCTTCCCTACCACTCCATTTATAATCCTCATTAAAAATTTTACACAAATAATATGGTAAACCTGACTTTCAGTTCTGTTACTAAGTCAGAGCTTCCTAAATTGCTTATTTTTAACCAGGGATTAGGCAACAGAAATTATTTTTCATTGTCAGGTAATCATTACAGGCCCATTACTATAACAAATGTCTTATCAGACTACGAAAAAATTTTAGGTTCCCACAAAATTCTCCTCAGCAACAAATTACTGTAAGGCAGAGAGGGTACTTATTAGGTTCTCTGAGATGCAGTTCGAAATTGGGAGAATGGAAAATCAATGTGGACCACATTCAGTGACTATACAATTACAAACTCATGAAATTATAACTCTTTCCAGGAAACCACTACATCATTGTATTTTTTTTTTTTTTTACAAATAATAGAGGTTTAAGTGTATTGCTCTTTATGAATTTTGTAGCATAAGAGATGCATATTACCTAAAACCTTATTCTGGAGTCAATGTTTGAATATTAACAGGAAAAAATATAACTGAAGATAAAAAGAAAGTCTATTTGGGCATCTCTAAACAAATTTGCTTTTTCTTATTTTTTAAAAAGAAAATATAACTATATGAGGATCTGAGATAAAGGAAAAAGGGAAGTTGGATTTTTCCCACTTCTACCATGGACTTTTTCTTATTCCCCTTTAATTTCACTTCCATTATATCATCCTCCAATCTACTCCATTTTTTGAAGAAGGAAGAATAAACCAGGAAAATGTCCAGCTGCCAAAAGAAGATTCCTCTGCAGCATCTCCCTTCTCTCCTGCACCTTAAGCCCCAAACATTGTGTGCTCAAAAATTCTATACTAGTATTCAATAGTCATTTTTACTCCTCCATGGGTGATTCTGGATTAGTCCAAGATTGACTAAAAAGTACAAAGAGTTGCTTACTAAGGAGGAACTGCTCAAATAATGTCCTTCAGGGAAGCAAATTAGAATTTTGGGTTGTACTTGAAAAAAGTAATGCTAAGCATAAAAAAGTGCTTTTTTATTTTTAGCAGGTGTTTCTATGAACACAGGTTGATCATTCACCGTTTCTGTCATTGATTTTCATATAAAATTAAGAAGAAGTTGAATTAAGTGATATATAAAGTCCCCTCTGGCACTATGATTCTAAATCTTTTTTTTTTTTTTTTTTAACTCAAAGGTTACAAACTCTTTTTCTTTTAGATTTCAGGTCAGCTCCCAACAAATCAATATGATGTACATTGCACGTAACGATCACAAAGAAATAAAATTTAAAAACCAACAACAAAAATGCTCACATATTTGGGAATTTTAAAAAACTTAAATATAAAAAAAATTTAACTATTAAAATTATTTTTAAAAATCTAATTATTTTGTGAGTCATGTAAAAGTCATAGTGCAAATTAGGATATATATATATATATGTATAACTAGACAACAAGAACAAAATCTCTGTATATCAGAATTTGTGGGATGCTGCTAAAATGGTACTTAAGAGTGAATTTTATATCCCTAGATGTCTATAGAAGAGATTGATAATTAATAAGTTAAATATTTGACTTAAGGAGTTACAAATAGAACCAGAGAGAAATCTAAAAATATAGAAGAAATGGAATTACAAAGATTAGATAAGAAATTATTTGGAAGTAAATTAGTAAATCTGGTTCTTTGAAACACTTCTTACTAAAAATCTCTGGCAAGATAGATCAAGATAAAAGAGTAGAAGGTATGAATAAAATATAAGAGAAATGACATTAAAGACACTGATACAGAATTAGTAGACTATAAAAATCACAAAAAATATTTGAAGCAAACACTAGCATATTATATCTGCACATAAATGTTTCACAGTATTTTCTGCAATTTTTGATATGTCTTGAAATATTTTATATTTAAGCTTTTTAAAAAATTATAGGTCAATTGCTAGTATTTATTACATGAAATTTAAAACTGATTTAGAAGTGGCTCTAAAATACCTAGGAAGAGAATACATATGTGAACACGATCCTCAGCAGAGGATGAACTTAGCATCAAGAGCACATATAAGGCTCAATATCTGGTTTTATTTTTTCCTGTTTATATTCCTGCATTTTCTTATAGCAGGAAGAATCATATGCTCTCCCAGAGTTGTCCAAACCCCCCACATATATGGTTGGGTGAACAGGAGAAACCACCCAATTTACTAATTTCTGGCTTAATTCATTTCACTTATTTTTTCATTCAACAGATATTTATTGTCTTCTAGGTGCACACATTATGTTAAATGCAGGGTATACAATACAAGATCCTATGGAAGCTTACTCTTACAGTGACTTCTTGTGAAATTTATTGTCTACAGGCACAGAAAACTGTCTTATTATGAAGCAGAAAGTGAAGGGCTGTTGTTGGTGATCCTGACATGCTTCTTGCGTCATGAGTTGAATCAGAAACTTGCAGTAAGTTTATTTAAGTTAAATTTATTGCTGAAAATGTCTTTTAAGTTTACTAATTACATCCTGAATATTAAAAGATGAAATAACCCTTTAGGTACTCAATTGGGAAAAAAATCTTATACCAGAAGGAAAGTAAAGAGGATTTCTACTCAAATACATTACAAACAGAGCTTAGAAACAGAACTCATGCTGATAGCAGCTGTCACTTTTCATCCTTTCCTTACTCCCAGGACTAAGATACCTGACCTGTATAATCTGGTAACGGCCAATATTTTTTGTCAGGCTACAGAGTGAAGACCATTTGAATTCTTAACAATGCCATTAAGGCAGTGGATGCATTATACATGATGATGGACCTAGAGCAACCTTGCTTCAGTCCCAGGGGAGAGAAAAATTTGCTTAATTCCAAAAGAATTTTTTTTCTATAATGCAAAGAGAGTTAAATCATGAAATCTGAGATCTTCCTGCAACCATGCTGACTACAAGATGGCAGAGGAGCATATGTCTGCATAAGCTGGACAGAGGGAAAAGGCACATGCCATTAAGCTCATCAAAAAGATACTAACAGATGGACTAGTGGTATATAAAAGTTAGGAGACAAACCTGGAAATAACTGTTATATTTGAGGAAGAAATGAACATGCTATCATTGTTTATTTCATTTTCTTTTACTCTTTCTGGGGGGGAGGGGCAGGGAGGGATTTTAAAGCACCTTGGAAGGGATACAGCCACATATTTTCTAGTCTTTTGGCAGGATGATGATATGTTTCAACTTATTCTTACGCATAAAACTTCACATTTCCTCCAGATGCAGAGAATTTTACACATGGGCATAAGAACTGGACCATGTGTTTGCCATGTGCAAGACAGCAAAATATTTCAAACGGTAATAGTTTACAAGTCATGCCTCTTCCCTGTACTAAATAATAAATAACCCCACTTCTATGGAGAACATAAAAGGACTGAAAATAAACCCCAGGAGAAAATGGTTGAAAAAAACAAGGCTTCCTTAGAAGGCATTTGGTCTTCTTAGGAATAACGGAAATTTCAGATTTGAATAATTGAGACTCACCTGAACAAATTATATCTTCAATTTATGGCTTCTGCTACTGGAAATACAATTGCAAATAGTAAAATTGCAGAAGTGCTGTAATTAAAATATTGCATGCTGATTTCTCTGTTATTATGTTTGTTTGTTTTCATAAAGATGGTAGATTATAGTGGCTAATAGCACAAATTGTGGCACCAGACTACCTTCCTGGTTTCAAATTCTTGGGCAAGTTACTTAAAATTTCTATGACTCAGTTTCCTCATCTTCAAAATGATGATAACAATGGTACTTACATGGATGTTGGGAGATTAAATCACTCATACATAAAGCACCTGATCAGTGCCTGGCACATAGTAAGTACAATACAAAGGTTTGCTATTACTCCCACTATTACCATTACTTCTACTCTTACTATTTGTAAATCCAGTTATCAGTATTGATCCTATCAGGATATCATATGATTCAAAGAGGCTATGGTACAGATTGTGCAAGGAGGGAAACTCTTCAGTGGTAAAATGAGTACCTATGGGTATCATCATTATTTCCTTGCAAAAATGCAAAAATAGGGAAACAGATGTGGCTCAAGTGATTGGGCTCCCGTCTACCATATAGGAGGTCCAGGGTTCGATTCTCAGGGCCTCCTGGTGAAAGGCAAGCTAGCTGAGTGGAGAGCTGGCCCACCTGGATTGCTGGCCCGTGCAGGAGTGCTGGCTTACACAGGAGTGCTGGCCCGCACAGAGTGCTAGCCCACGTGGAGAGCTGGCTCAGCAAGATGATGCAACAAAAAGAGACACAGAAGAGAGACAATAAGAGACACAAAAGACCAGGGAGCTGAGGTGGTGCAAGAGACTGAGCACCTCTCTCCCACTCCAGAAAGTTCCAGAATTGGTTCCTGGTGCCGCCTAAAGAGAAGACAGGCAGACACAGAAGAACACACAGAGAGCAGACAGTAAGCACAAAACAGGGGGGGTGGGTGGTAGGCAATAAATAAATAAAATTTAAAAAAATATATTTAGAATGGCATAAAACAGAAGCACAGCAAATCATTACATTTTTAATTCAGTAAAGGCAAATTTTTCATCACCCAGAAAGAATATGCCACCAATAGTCTCAAGGAAGCAAAATGAGTTTGGGTTTGTAAGACGAGGTTAATTTTTCCAAGCATCTTGAATTAAACCACTGGCAGCAGTTATTTGTCCCTAAGATAAGACTTAGTCCCGAGCCTGAGTTAACAGCAAATGAAAGGATCATCTTTCTACAGGACAGCAATATACAGCAATTATCAATCAATGAAACTAGCTTATTAGGACTCCCATATACTAACCATAATAAAATGTTTTTTCCAACTATACTTTTGTTCAGGATTTAAAATATTTCTGCAAGTATATCATGGTTCTTGCATTAGTGACAGAAAAAATTAATGAGTTTTCCTTCTGATATAATTCCCTACTTAAAATGAAAGTATTGAGAAATGGGCAGCAAATCCAGAGGGCCCAAAGGACACGTTTTCCTATTCTGGCCCTATTTGCAATTACAGTTGCCTCTAAATAGAAGAGACTAAAACTGAATCCCACCACCATCCCCGAAATTAATTTCAATAATTTCTCATTAAATTATTATAAGATTAACCTTAATTGTATACTTATTTTTTTTAAGTCTAGATCTCATTCTTGTAGAATCTTTATATCCTAAGGTTTAAAAAAATCATTTATGTCAGCAATTAGAGGCTAATAAAATCCTTAAAACATAAAAATTAAAACTAGTTTAGCAGTGATTAATAACTGAAAATTCATGTATAAAGGAAAACGTATGGATCAATATAAAAAATTCACTATTGTTTTATTTCTGATCAGACTGACATTAAGTTGGGGCTAAATCTTTTCAGAGAATGGGCTTGAGAAGAAATTTCTCCAAATAATCTAATTTTTAAATTCTATGGTATTTTTGGTTCATTTGTTTTTGAT